>CAUYRT010093958.1:0-17565 GCA_963574885.1 Lepilemur ruficaudatus
GGCTGAGGAGGGAGGATCCCTTGAGGTCAGGAGTTCGAGACCAGACTGAGCAAGAGCAAGACCCGTCTCTACTAAAAATAGAAAGAAATTAGCCAAACAACTAAAAATATATAGAAAAAATTAGCCGGGCATGGTGGCACATGCCTGTAGTCCCAGCTACTCGGGAGGCTGAGGCAGAAGGATTGCTTGAGCCCAGGAGTTTGAGGTTGCTGTGAGCTAGGGACACACACACACACACACACACACACACACACACAGGAATATGCAACAGAGACCATATATGGCCTGCAAAGCCTAAAATATATATAGTCAGTTCCTTTAAAGAAAAAATTTGGAACCTTACCCTCAGGCTGAGTGTAGGTTGATGTGGCTGTAGCCACTAGCAGGCTGAGGAAGGACAGGGAAACCAGGTTCTCCTAGAACAATACCTACTGCCCTGCAACAGGCTGCTGTGAGACTGAGACATGAGTGGGCCACAGTCCCCACATCTTCTTGCCCACACTACTTGCCTGACTGGGGCCTCACTCTCTTTGATCACAGGCTCATAGCTGGTGTCATTTTAAGAGTTTAATGCTGGGCTGTGCTCTGCTCTTGGGCCAAGTTTAAGGTGATGCAGCTGCAGCTACCACCTGGCTGGGAAGGGATGGAGAAGATGAAACTCTAGTAAGCACACGTAGGACCATACCCACTGCCCTGTTTTGGGTGGCTATAGGACTGGAGACTAGCCTGCCCAACCTATCGCAGCTAGCAACACCAACACGGACCATTTGGGGCCCAGTGGGTCGCTCTACCATTACTACTGCCACCAGTCACATCACAACATCTGCCCAAGGATCTGAGAATCTGCCCACATACCCAGCCCACTGCTCCCACTACTATGTTCTGAGTAAGCCACATGGAGCCTCGAGAATTGGTGTGTGTTCATGTAAGAAAAGTGGAAGCACTTACTGAGATAATGAGTGTAATTACTCTGAGGAGATATGACTATGGTGAAGGAATAAGAAAAAAAGCAGTGTAGAAAGGAGCACTAGAGAAGAGGCCACAAAAGAACAGGAACCCAGGAGTCTAATGAGGGAGGAACAGAGGTTTTGTGTCCAGAGCAGCACAAAGACAGAGGGAGATGAAACTTGTGAAGAGACACTGGGTCTTGCGAAGAGGAAGTTCCTGGGGACCTTATATTAGTCTTATTAACTTGGTAGAGGGCCTTAAGGAAGAAATAGCAAAATGAGGGCAACACATATATGCTACTTGCATAAGCAATTTCAGTATAAGAAAGAAAAGCAAATAGTGTTGAAAGGAGATATATCAGAATTGAAGTCAAAGTTTATAATATTATATTACTAAAATCCTAATAAATCATTGAAGGAAGAAGTCAGTGCTTATTTATTTGGTAGGCTGGGTGTAGGACAATAGGGCACATTTACTTATAATTAACATATTTTAAATGTCCCTTACACATAAATATGTATACAGTGGAGTTCATTCGGCAGCTCTGTATTTATATTTCTTGCATAGCACTCTGAGGGGTCCTGTGAAGACCATCACAGTACAGTTTTGAGACAACATCCTCCCGAATACTAGCTTTCTTCCCTCACTGTAACTGGCAGAGGCATCTTATTCTCAGTTGAGCAAGAGGTATGTGTGAATCTGACACATCTCTGTCAGTATTATATATTACCGCCGCTCTCTGTTTCTCTGTTAAATAGTTTACCCATCGCCTTTGATTTGCTGATCATGAAACACAGGTGGAAGAGTTTCTTTCATTGGTCACTGGTGGCCCTAATTCTCTTTCTGGTGAGTTTTCCTTTTTTTTCTTGTTTTGTTCTAAAGTTGTAATGAAAGCAACTTTGATGTGAAAAAGAACATTAGGAGTTCATGCCGTTTTTTATTCTCAGGTTTATCCTATTAGCATTTTGGGAGTGTTCCCAAAGCAAAACTTTACAATTGCTGAGTGTTTTCTGCTCTGTTTTAGGTGCCTGTGGTGGTCATTGACAGCTACTATTATGGGAAGTTGGTGATTGCACCACTCAACATTGTTTTGTATAATGTCTTTACTCCTCATGGACCTGATCTTTATGGTAAGACTTTTTAAAATTTAAGAAAGTGTTAGGAGATAGCTTAATTTGCCTGCACTTCAAAATTTTAATTCATTTGCTTCATTTCATCAAATACAGCATTTCTTTCCTGGTGATCATCTTTTCCTATTATAAAAATAGAATGACATTTGAATATAGCACAGTGATGACATGTAGCCACTCAAATATTTCTCCTTGATTAATATAATAGTCAGATACTAGCTCTCCGTTTGTCTTGCTGTCTGTTATTCCCACTTTTAGAGTTTCAAGGACTCTATTTAGTCCATGATTTTCGATTTGACTTTTTTTTTAATTAAAAGTCACTTTTTAATTCTCTTATTAGAAAATAAATGATGACAAAAAAAAGAAGAATATTACAACATAATCCCATCTCCACGTAGCTATTGTTAACATGTAGGAGTATATTCCTCCAGGCATTTTCTGTACATATATACATTTGATGTTACTTTTTTAAAAACTTGCAGTACTTTAATATTAGGCATTAGGAGAAAAAGTTTGGAAACTCTGTAAACAAACTATAGCATATGGGGCTGAGTTGTGGTCAGCATGTGAGGGTGGGTAGTTAGCCAGCTTGGGGTTAAGAGAAAAAAATTGAATGCCTTTAGTCCGGGGATACTTTCTTCACTTTACCCCCATCTCCACCCCTTCCCTGATGCCTCTTACTCAGCCAGCTGCTGAGCCAGTTTTATTTGGCCCCTGAGGACATTTGAGTTGGTTATAGTTACAAGAGGAGGAGCTAGAGAACTTTTGGATCAGATCAGCCAAGACAGTAAACATTTTGAGACAATTTTTTCATTAAAATAAGTGTAGTTTCTTCTGCCTTAATCTAAGACCCATTTGAGGGTCTTAGTGCATTCTATATAAGTCATTGCCTTGGGGCTCTGCTATGAAGCAGGTTACTATTATCTCTATCTGTACCTCTAATCAGTTTAAGTCTTGTTACTAGTCATGCCCATCATTTTGCCTGTGCCACTTGGCCATTAGAACCGACAGGTTGAACATGGAGATTTAAAGTAAGAAATGAGTGAGATTTACTTGAATCTCCTGGGATTTGGGGAATATTGCCATTTTAGATGGCAAGTAATATGTTAAGCAGTGTTTTGTTCGATGTATTGAATTCGCAAACTACATGGTTAGGTTAGAGGATAATCACTAAGTGAAAGAACTTTAAAAAGGCTCCTTTTTGGCTCCAAGATCCCTGAGGACATGAGAAATGTCCCCACGTTTAAGCTTTTGCCTCTAGATGTCTCCCTTTAGCTAGGGAGAGTTTGCATGTTTATAATTGCCCCTTGTTTTAGTTTACTTGTAAAATTTTCTTTGATTCCACAAGACAATAAAAGGTCTTAGACCCAGATCGCACAGTGGAAATCATTTTACACAGAACCTATTGGCAACATAATATCCATTCTGTAGTGGTGAATAAGTTGAGTTAATTTGTGTTAATTTTGAAAAACTGGCTTCTCTACCTTCATATAAATGGGTTATTACATTAATATATTGATATTCTGACTTTATAAAACTGTTTGTGAGAGAATATGAAAGTGACAGATTTTTTTGTAGCCCTCTAGATTGATGAGGCTTTTAAATCTAGAAATAATCAGCTTGATCGGGAAAGTAGAAAAGAAAGAATAAATTCTGATTTAAGTTTATGTTTGTGGTTTAACAGTAGTTTGGTCAAGGACCCCGGTGGTAGGTAGGTTTTGGGATCCAGTAAAGCAGTAGTCATTCTTTACTTGGACATTGGCATTTGCTGTTCATTTCAATCTTTTACTGGGAAAGAGTCCTGAGGGCTTCTTTCTGCCTACTTTGATGAACCTGCAATAGCTTCATTTCAGATTTTGCTATTTTGGATGTGCAGGAACTGATTACTTTTCTAGTGATAGCAAAAGCCCTGTTAGAACAGACAGAGTTGTCATACTGGCCATTAACAAGCCTGATGCAGTACTGCGGTCAGGCAGACTTTGGGGAGTTGTTCCTTGATGGTAGAATTTTTGCACTTTTACCTCATCTTTGAATTTGACAATTTTTTTTTTAGTCTGATTTCCATTCGTTTAAAGAGTGTTACCTCTTTTTTGCTTTACCAGCCCTGCAGAGAGACTGCTTCCATATTAGGAGTAGGAATTCCTTGTACATTCCAGGTTTATAATAAAGATTTGTCAAGAATGAATGACTGAATGAATTCTGCAGTATCCATCAGGTTATATTAGTGCCCTGGTTACTGTTGTGTCCTAGAACCACTTTGTTAGACCTGTTATGGTGCTGACTTGGGATTTTCTTGGTACCAAATAAGAATAACAGATGTAAAATACCTTTTTTTTTTTTTTTAAAGAGACAGGGTCTTGCTCTGTTTCCCAGGGTGGAGTGCAGCAGCGTGATCATAGCTCACTGCAGCCTTGAACTCCTGGGCTCAAGCAGTCCTCCTGCCACATCCTCCTGAGTAGCTGGGACTACGGGTGCATGTTATCATGCCTGGCTAATGTTTTTTATTTTTTGTAGAGACAGGGTGTCGCTGTGTTACCCAGGCTGGGCTTGCACTCCTGGCCTCAAGTAGTCCTACCCCATCGGCCTCCCAAAGTGCTGGGATTACTTGTGAGCCACTGCACCCAGCCCATAAAATGCTTTTAAACCAAGTACTTTATTGTCAAACGGTGAAATAATGTGTCTTTTGTCTTGGAAACCTAGCTCTTTACTTTCATGTTTGGCACTATTTGGCATTATTTTGACTATTTTACAGGAGTCTCCTGCTCCAAGTGTCTCATTAACTATGATAGGCACATAGTTTCTTATCTGAAAATTAAAAATGCACTGTGTTGATAGTTTTTGCATACATCTCAGTGCTGTTTCTCATCTGTAAGAGCATACTAAACCTACAAATACTTCTTGAATGAACGGACAAATAGACTTTAGCAAATTGCTTTTGATCACTTACCATGAGGAAACTTGCTATCTAATGAGGCTGCAGACACACAGACAGATAATTACAGGACAGTGTATCGTGTGCCACAGTGGGGAGATAGTCAGGGAATCATAGGAGCAAGTCCTTCTGGTGGTATCAGGAAAGGTGTGGTTCTTGAACTGAGCCTGGAAGGAAGAGTAAGAGTATAGATGCTAGAGGGTGCATTTTAGACAAATGGAATGTAAAGTGTAGGGACTGATTAGACAAAAAGATTGAATACTGGCCGGGCGTGGGGGCTCACTCCTGTAATCCTAGCACTTTGGGAGGCTGAGGCGGGTGGATTGCTCAAGGTCAGGAGTTCGAAACCAGCCTGAACAAGAATGAGACCCCGTCTCTACTATAAATAGAAAAAAATTAATTGGCCAGCTAAAAATATATAGAAAAAATTAGCCGGGCATGGTGGTGCATGCCTGTAGTCCCAGCTACTCGGGAGGCTGAGGCAGAAGGATCCCTTGAGCCCAGGAGTTTGAGGTTGCTGTGAGCTAGGCTGACGCCACGGCACTCTAGCCTGGGCAAGAGAGTGAGACTCTGTCTCAAAAAAAAAAAGGATTGAATACTGAGTTCTTTTGAAAAACATAATATTCAGCCTTCAGCATTGGCTGAATTTTAGGTAGTGACTATTAAGGCATGAGCAAGTTGATTTCAGTCTCTCCGTTGTGATTGTAATCATATAAATATTTACCCTCTCTATTGTTCCTGGTTTTCCAAGGGACCTTTCTACACTTTCTTGACTAGATAGCATATGCTAATGACACATTCCAGATCTGAGTTGACTCCTTTCTGTTGAAGCCAGGGGAAATAAAGGGAGTACGTTTCCATAGACATTAATTACAATAGCTTCTGTTTATTGAATGCTTATTGTGTGCCAGAAATTTAACACATACTGTCTTCTTCCTTTCACAAAAACTCTGAGATAGGCATTATTAATCTGTATTCCCAAATGAGGAAACTGAGGTTGAGATGGTAAGGAACTTGCCGCGTAGTTGACTAAGTAGCAGAAAAGGGATAAGAGTGCAAGGTTAGGTCAGGCATGGTGGCTCAGGCCTTTAATCCCAGCACTCTGGGAGGCTGAGGCGGGAGGATTGCTTGAGCTCAGGAGTTAGACACCAGCCTGAGCAAGAGCAATACCCTGTCTCAACTAAAAGAAAATAGAAAAATTAGCCAGGCGTCATGGTGCACACCTGTAGTTACAGCTATTTGGGAGGCTGAGACAAGAGGATTGCTTGAGCCCAGGAGTTTGAGGTTGCAGTGAGCTATGATCATGCCACTGCGCTCTGTGTAAAAAAAAGAGTCCAGGGTTGTCTGACTCTGAAGCCTGTGTTCTTTCCACTGAAAACAACCTTAGCAAAACCCTGGAGTTTGGCTATTGAGACTCTACAGGAGAATAAGCTTGTGAAAACAGCATGAATGAAAGAGCCAATCTATAGAATGGTTGGGAAGTTGCACCTTTGAAGGTTTGTGTATTTTGGCTTTGAGGGTGAGTGCCTGAAGAGCTTGGGTGGCAGAGTGACATGCACATTGGGGAGGTTCTCTTTCACAAGGGAGCACTGCACTGGACCCTTTTTTTGAAGAAAGAAGGAGTGTTTGGATGAGGTAAAGAATACTTGGCATTTAGGAAATTCAGAGTAGTGAAGACTCAAATTGCAAAGTCATAGGCAAAACATCTCGGTGGGATCAAAGGTCAGGAGGTGAAATTTGTGTTGCCGAAAAAAAAAGTGATTGGTCTTGGCACTGATTTTGCCTCTCTTAACATTTCAAGTTCTCATGTGTTGATGTCAACAAGTATTTTTGTCTGGTGAGTGAACAGTGGGAGTAGATAGTCTCGGAGAAGGCAGGAAGGGCTCTTCCCTCAAAAAGAACAGTAGGTCTACTCAGGATGCCACTTTGCAGCTTAGGACAAGATCCGATTGCCTATTTGTGTATTTTATCAAGGGCTGCCAGATAACTGGATAGGAAGCTTCAGAAGATACGGGCAAATGCCCTCTGTTAGAACGCCCACAATTTTCTGTTCTTGTAGCAGCAGAGGAAAAAGCCCCAGTGGGGTCTTCTGAGTCCTGCTTAAAGTTGACTGCCAGCCAGAATTATTCTAGAGCCTTTATTCTTTTGTTAATTATTTCTGTTGAAATTTGGTGGCTTTTTCCTCTAAGTGGTACAAATTTGGCATTTATAAGGATGACTTACTATAATTTAATTCCTACAGTTCTGTAAAATTACAGTTATGTAAAATGGTTCCCCTTCATTCAATCTATGGAACAGTAAACATTATCCCTTCTTTTGGCCTCTCTGAAGGCTCCCTTCAGCTCATTTCAATGAAAGGTACTTTCCATAAAAAGGCAGATTGGTGAGTCACTCCCTGCAGAGACCTTCCTGCCAGCTTTCTTTCACCTAACATCTTGCACCAGTTCATTGCTTAGCTTGTCATTCTGATGTGTTTTTTCTGCATAGTTCAGCTTTAATGCTTTCTGAGCAGCAGCATTGAGTATCTCCCAGGAAAGAGATAAAAGTTTATACCCTTTTCTTTCCTCAGGCAGGTGTGTCATCAAGTAGGGGGGAACACTGGCTAAAGAACTCACTCTTTTTGTTCCCTTTTGCCCTTGTTTTTAAGGCTGTTGTTACTTGAACCTTCTTCACTCTTGGCTTATCCCCCGATTTTTGCCCCATCCTTCTGGGAATTAACCGTCGATTATGAAATGTTCACAGCCTAGCTGAGAACTTTATTTATGAGCTCTGAACACATAAGAATAATTGAGTTTACCAAATTAATACTTTTGTTTCTGCATCTCAGAGTATAGTATATATAGTTCTAATAGGAGGGTATAGTAAGCTGTGTTGGAGACAAATATTTGGTGGAAACTTAAGGGCTACCCTGAAAAAACAATCTATATTTGGAAATATACCTACAAGACAAGGGGCTTTTTTCCATTGATGGTTAGCCTCTGTAATAGATGATATAAAGGATGACTCCTTTCTGGTCACTCTGTGGTTTTTCTTCACAAGCTCAGATTTCCAGAATTCTATTAAGAAAAAAGGCAGGTCAAAGGTTGATAACACTGCCTCCACACTGGTAGTCAGGTGAGGATTGTGCAAAAGCTTAGCTCTCTGGAAACTAGATCCTAAAGTACTCAGTTTAGGAAATATGTTGTTAAATATTAATTAAAATCCAAAGAAGACATGTGTCTGTTTTAAAAATAAAACCATTCATTAATGTTCTAACCCAAATGTTATTTGTAAAGAATACAAGATTAAAATGCCCCTAATGAACTTGGCCTGGAATAGGACCTCTGTTCATGAACAATCTATCTCAGTCATTGCATTTAGAAAGGAAGGAGTGAGCTTCCCTCAAAGGTGACACACAGTTGAACTTGAACCCTTCCTTAGTGTAACCTCCCTCCCTTTTACTTCTCCCCTGAATGTTTCTAGCATTATGGGTTTGGTTTCTAATCTTATTTTGCTGTGCAAGCTACAAGAATGTCAGGTTTTTCTGACTATTCCTCTGCCTTCTAATTACCCTTTTAAGCAATGCTGATTGCAGGAAATTGCTATGGTGCAAGGCGGGTGTCACAACACACAGTGATTAAAACCCGCGTGTGTCATTCACTGCCTGATTGAAGTAATCATACAGAGGGGAAAGCTGATGAAAAACCTGCTAAATGTGCAGAGGGGGGCTGTTTCTCATCATTTGGGTTTAAGGAGTTTGAGTTAAAGAATCAAAACTAGTGTGAGTGAGGCTTGGGTTTTTTAGTCATTTTTCTTCATTCTGAAACCTCAAAGCTTCCGAGCAGGGCCTGGGGTCTCTGAACATGATTCTAAGAAAAACAAGTTGTTGCTTTTCACCAAACACATAATGCCCTTTGTACATGACTATAAAATAGTGGTTGAGCATATCAAGGGGAAAGATGCTAGAATGTAAATGGGACAAGCAGGTGAAAACTAAGTGGGAGAGGCCTGAATAGCTCAAACCACGTTCTTTTATCACTCTTTCCTTTGGTCTACAGAATGTTGAGAGAGCAGTTAAGTTGAAATGGCATTTTTATCATTTTAGTTCTATATAGCTTGAAAGGTATTTAAATTATTTGGTGGTTCTGAAAAAGTATTTGTTTCATTTGGACATAGCAGTTTTGGCTGGATAATGTGGTCCATATAGAAAGTACATTAACTATTTGAATCTTGATTTCTGCCTAAATCCTCATGCCCCGTCCCATTGTCTTCCTGTCTTCTGGTTTTGTGCTCCTGTGTGTGGCTGAGCATGAAAGAGTAGGCTGTGGACTCTCATTGACTTGAATCATTGGACCATCAGTGTTACTTAAACAAAGAACAAGATGCATCAAGTGCTATAATGGTCATCGAAGGCATCCGATAATGATTTCTTACCTCTTGTGTCTCCCTCAGGTACAGAATCATGGTATTTCTATTTAATTAATGGATTTCTGAATTTCAACATAGCGTTTGCTTTGGCTCTCCTGGTCTTGCCACTGACTTCTCTTATGGAATACCTGCTTCAGAGATTTCATGGTGAGCAGCATAACAGATGATAGGTTTTCTGGGAGGAAAAGAACAAGTAACAATGTATACCAAGAACCGAAGAAGAATCCTACCTATTTTAGTCTCCATTTTTTTTTCCTATGGAAATCATGGGCTTATTGAATTTTCAGTCTATATTTGTTGATTATTTGAACGTATGTGAAGATTTGGTTAATTGTTGCAAATTAAACTGACAGAAGGAGCATTGTTATCCCTTGAAGTGAGAAAGTCAGTATAATTTACACAATCACCCAGGGAGGCAAAAACATTTATAGCATTTCAGAAGATAACAACCCTATTTGAGTCTTCTCTCTTTTCAAGAAATGTGTGTTAACCTGGTAGATTCCTTAAGACAATAATTCATGCTAGAGGCAAACACTCTTTGGGAAAGTATTTCAACCAAAAATTTAAAAGCTGGACCAAAAAAAGATTCTCCCAAATTTGATTCTGAGGTAAGAGAAGCTTGGACTTCCTCAGAAGCCTGATGCCTCTCTTTGTTCCATTTTGCTTCTGTGTTTGCCTTCTGGGGAAGGTTTGGTTTGCCATTTATTTTGCTTGCTCTGATTCTGTATTGCACAGCTGGCGTTTTTTCAAGTTGTTGTGGCTCTGGATACCTAGTGTCTATCATTTCTTTTATGGAAGACAGATTTGAACAGAAACTCATATGAGGTTTGGAAAGAGATTTAATTTCAGACTTTTCAGTCTGATTTGAATGTCACTTATTGATCCCCCATTCTACCTCCATTCTGCTTTTCTGTTAATGATTTATAACAACTTCAGTGTGGTTTAAGAATATTAGAGCAGACTTCAGAGTCATTTGTTTTGTGTTAGGACTTTTGACATAACCATAATGCCATTATCCTAACAAAATTAACAGTAATTCCTTAATATCTAATACCTACTTGATACTCAGATTTCCTAGATTATCTGGAAAATAGCCCTTTATAGTTAGTTTAAAGCAGAATCTAAATGCAGTTCACATGCTGAATTTGGTGTTATTTTACATAAGCTTTTTAAGAGGACCCCATCTCACTTTTTTCTTCCAAAGATTTCTTTACAGAAATGAGGCCATACATCTTGCATAACGTCCCACATTTTGGATTCAGCTGTTTGCTCCCTTGAGGTGTTAACTTATGCCTCTATGTTTTCTATTTCTTAAGAATCACGTTTTCTTTTTTTGAAAAGTAACTATTTTTCTGACTATAAAAATACTTTATGAGAGCTGGGCGAAGTGGCACACACCTGTAGTCCCAGCTGCTTGGGAGGCTGAGGAGGGAGGATTGCTTGAGCCTGGGAGTTGAAGACCAATTTAGGCAACATAGTGAGACCCCATCTCTATTAAAATAATAATAATAATTTATGCTTATGGAAAATTTGGGAATGCTTGTAAGTAAAATAACAAGATATTAAGCTATTTACTACAGTAGGAAATAATTGTACAGCATAAACTAATGCTGATTTAAAATGTATAATGCATGCACATATTTACCTAGTAAGAAAATGAGTACTTTGGTTTTTTTTGTTTTTTTTTTTTTTTTTTTAGAAAATGAGCACTTTCTGTTTTTTAAAATATTTTACTGTGTATTTTACAATAGAAACAATACTCTTTTAAAAGAAAAAAAAGTACAAAAATACAAAGCAGCAGGAAGTAAATTAGCCATGATCCCATCATGTCCAGCTGTGGTTTTGAGTTTGTATATTTTATGAAGGACATTTCAAAATATTTGGCCACATTTTAAAATCATTGGTTAGCTTTTAAGGTACCAAAGAGAAAAAAACTGTTTACTTATAGACGATAAATAGATTTATTTCTTCTAATTGAAAGAAAATTCTAACTTAAAATATGCTACCTGGAAAAGTATAAATCCTAAGTTATAGGCTTCATCTCATCATAAAAATCTTAGAGCAAAAAGTTTTTAAAATAATCTTATTATTGCAGTTCAAGAATTTTTATCCCTAAGGAATTTCTGGAGTGATCCAGATAATCCAGGAACGCTAGATAAAGCGTTGCGGAAGGGGATCTTGAAGTCCTGATCTTATAGTCTAAACTTGCTCACTACCTCACAGTGAACACCAGGGGGCGCTGTCTACCCTTTGCCAGCGTCCGCACTGCTCATTATCACTAATACAAGCGCAGTAGGCGATGCTTTCACTGTGGGTTGCAGGCTTGTCATTCAGTGCTCATGAACCTAACCACAGGAACTTTCTAGCAGGTTCTTTGGTATTAGTGTTCATTACATTCCTTTAATTGTTTCACATGCTTTAAGCACATTTTGGTTACAATTTTGGGATTCAAAGTGGATGAATATTGCAAAAGAGGAGAAAAAACTTAATCAGTAAACTTCCTTTATGAGCATTTTTATGTTTTCTTTGAAGCAAACTCTGTCATTTGTGGCATGATGAAAACCAGTAATGAGTTTGAGAATTTCAACAATTTTTTTTCCCTTTGATCTATGGCTATTTGAACAGACTGGTGTATAGATAATAGGAAGAATGTATTAAACAGAACATAGGAATTAAAACCCAAGAAATAGTTTATGTTATACTTTTGGTCAATCTCAGGAACCTTTAGTCTTAGTGGCAGGATTCATTAGCGGGAGATGGCTTTTTTTTCTTTACTCAATGTAGAATTTATTAAGTTCTATTACCCATTAACTTGACTTTCATTTGTGTTTAGGCCCAATCCGGTATCATGCTTCCCTTTAGATTTTGGCTCTCTTGGGAGAGCTAAGGAGTATATTCCTCTCTCTACTTGAGCCTTTATTGCCTTTATCACATTGCAGAAAATATGAATACGAGAGTTGAAGCATTTTATGGAACGTCCTAGGCCCTAGGACTAGGGCATACTGCCAAATTTGAGATCAAGATAACATTGAAACTAAATATGTTATTATGTTCTAATATGTTGAAATGTGGATATTTTTCTGTGTCTTGCAGTTCAGAATTTAGGCCACCCATATTGGCTTACCTTGGCTCCAATGTATATTTGGTTTATAATTTTCTTCATCCAGCCTCACAAAGAGGAGAGATTTCTTTTCCCTGTATATCCACTTATATGTCTCTGTGGCGCTGTGGCTCTTTCTGCACTTCAGGTGAGTTTCAGGGAAAAGTATATCTGCCTCATTCTGTTTCACTTATTAAATAATTGCTCACAAAACTTAAGTGCAAATTATAGATGCTTTCACATAAGGTATTTTATCCATACCATTAAACCTGATACAGATTATATTGTTAAAGCTTTATGTATTGATTGCTTAGTTGTTTATCATACTCTTATTTCCTAATTATATGTTTGCAGTGTTAATTTGTCTCTTGTTGACAAGAATCAAATTACAGGATTTCGATTCTGTGTCAGAGCTAATGGAATGGCTGCTCTTCAACAAATAAATTGGAATAAAACTTGCTCAAGAGTTTGGGATTACATCAGGCAGTAAGCAGTATGAGACACTTTGTAATCCTGGTTTAAAACTTGTCCAGGTCAATTCCCTGGTGGAGAGCTAATCTTATAATAACTTCGACTATATCTGTACTTATGGTCTTAGGTGCCTTGGACCCTTTCTTACGCTCCGCTACCATTTACAGTTGGTAGAAAAAAAAATTAGGATGATAGTTTTTTTCTTAAAAGATTTTTTGAGATAGAATTCACAAACTATACAGTTCACCTATTTAAAGTGTATAATTCAGTGGTTTTTAGTATATTGCACATACAGATATGTGCAACCATTACCATAGTCAATTTTAGAACATTTTCATTATCTTAGAAACCCTCTGGCTGTTGTTCCCCTCAATCCCTTTCCCATATCTTCCCAGTCCTAAATAACCACTAATCTACTTTCTGTCTCTATAGAGTTGCCTATTTTGGATGTTTCTTATAAATGGAATCATAAAATATATGCTCTTTTTTGACAGGCTTTTTTTACTTTTAGCATAGTATTTTTCAGATTCATTAATGTTAGGGTGATAGTTTTAAAAAATAATTTTAACTGTAAACGTAATTGAACTTCATTGCAGATAATTTAGAAAGTTGTAAAAGAGAAATTAGTTCTATTACCCTAACAAAAACACCTTTTGGCATTTTTATATGTCACATATCAGGGTTTATTATGATTGTGATAATAAATGTATATATAACTTTATATCCATTTTAATTTACTGTTATACCATTACATTCTCTATGTTGCCATAACATTATTATATAATATATATTGACTTGGTTATATATAATATAATATATTTCATGTATTCTAACATGGATATAATTCATGTTAGAATTTAGGTTACTCATTTATTCAATATTATAAATACTGCTAGGATAAATATCTTCATTTAGATATTTGAATTGTTTCCTTAGGACAGATTCCCAAAAATATGAAAAAGGTTCAAACAGATTTATGGCATTTGTTATATATTGCAAAATTGCTTTCCAAAAGTAGTTCCCATCTTGGAGGGAAGGCGGGAAGGAAAGAAATCTGAGGAGAAGATACTCAAAGACAGTGGAATTCATGCGTGTACATATATATTATAATAATGATCTAGTTTATAAATTACTTTAGCAGATAATTAACAGCACATTCCTAATGTTCTATGAGGGGAATTCTTGTTTGGTCATGAGACATTTTGTTGATACTGAAACCTTTGATGAAAACTTGTCAGTAAGGAAAGCAAAGATTAATGCTTATTATATCAAAACAAATTGAAAATACTTCATATATCAAAGAAAACTATCAAAAAATCATTTTTACGTATTTTTAAAAATAAGTTATTAGGATTTAAGTAGTAACAAAATATCTGGATAATTTTCCTTTCAAGCTAGTGAGATTTCTTTCTTGGCAAGCCCTGTGGCTGGCCAAGACTATATAGTCAATCTTAGATGAGTTGGCTTTTATCTTAGAATTTGGAGTGAGTACCTTACTAAGTGTTTGCAAATGCTCAGACCCTTAATATAACCTCTTTTTCAGCTTCTTCACTCTCGTTACTATGTCTTGTGATGTATATATCTATTCTGGAAGGTATATCTTCTTTTATCAACACAGTTTTCTTTCCTTCTAGAAATGTTATCACTTTGTGTTTCAACGATACCGCCTAGAGCACTATACTGTGACGTCAAACTGGCTGGCATTAGGAACCGTCTTCCTGTTTGGGCTTTTATCGTTTTCTCGCTCCGTGGCACTGTTCAGAGGTAAATTTGCTGAGTATACCTGAACCCACACTGATGAGGCACTTCACATCGGGTTTTACTTGATGCAGGATTGTTTAATACATATTTGGCTTATAATAGGAAGAGGCATTTTCTAAAGAGAAAACCTGTAGACTTAATGAGTGGAATGTAACTTCTGTACTTTGAGATTGAAAAGAAGATTAATTCCTTTTAGTGTGATTAACTATGAATTTTTTCTCTATTTTTATTGGTTTTTAAACATTTTTAATGGATGCTGATGAATTAAGGAAGCCTTAAACTTAAAATGCATATTTGGGATGAAATTCTCATGATTTATATTCTTTCTTATATCATTATGTGGATCTAGGATATTAAAATATGCTCAAGGAACATAAAGTTAAAAAGGCGAAGGGGTGTAGAAAAGGGCAAGAAAGCAAATTATTTTTGGCAAAATAGGGCCTCTGTTGTAACCATCTTCACAACTACAGAGACATTTTATGCCTGTAGAGCAGGCTCCCTGCTGGAATTGCTCTGGCCCTTCACAGTCTTTAAATTTCATGTGGATTACAGTGGGATGTTAATATGCATTATAATTAAATGTCAGAATCTCATCTTACTCATCTTTGGCTTTCACTAACTGTTCTCCATTCCAGGATATCATGGGCCCCTTGATTTGTATCCAGAATTTTACCGAATTGCTACAGATCCAACCATCCACACTGTCCCAGAAGGCAGACCTGTGAATGTCTGTGTAGGAAAAGAGTGGTATCGGTTTCCCAGCAGCTTCCTTTTGCCTGATAAGTAAGTTGTCCTTTTAATTCCCAGAGTTTTAAATCAAGGAGTAAATATAGCAATTCTGTGGTGGTGTCATCTTAATTTTTGTTTCATTTTGGAATTTTCACAGAGATTTGTGGAATTGTTTACCATTTCAGAGAGCTGTGGGATCTGTGTTGTGCCCCCACCTCCTATATTCATTCGGTTGAGTGCCGTGTCTGAGTATGCTCCTTGCATTGCCCATAACCACAGATGTCTGGGGACTTCTGAAAATGCTTTGGGTCCTAGGCTAGTGGCTCTTCCTGAGGATTCATATTTACATTTCTGTAACTCTCTGATATTAATCCACTTCTAAAAGTGGTCTAGAAACTCTCACTAGAAGAGTGTTTTTAGAGAAGAAATTTTTTCCATCCAACAGTGAAAGTTCTCACTAATATACAGACAGTGGGGAAAGCTGCGCTTAAGACATCTGTACCAGTTCCCTTTATGCTGTCTGTTGTTAGATGTAATAGCAGAGGCCCTCGAGTTCCTTGTATTTTGTTTAATTTCACCAGAGAAGAGTCCTGTTTAGGTAAAAGGGAAATCTGGTTGAGATGAATTGTGTTATTCCATTTGAGGACTGGCTTTAGCAACTTAGCTTTACCTGGTGGTAGTATCTTAATGCTTAATAAAAACCTTATATCAGTCATTAATGATTAAATTAAAACTTGTTTTTTAAGTGTTGACTTTGGCCTTTGCCTCTTACATTTGAAATAGTTTTAGAGCTAAAGATATTTTTGAGGCTTACTCAGGAACAAAATTTTTCTCTAGTAGTATGTTCTTAGTGCCATATATTACATTTCACTCTTTTTCTATACACCTGATGAATTTGCTTTAATTTTGATAAGTCCCTCTGATCACATGGTAATTGGCAGTAAACTTTGACACTTTCTTGGTTGTTTGATGTTGTGACCACTTGGAAACAAATTCCGATGCTGAGGGTTGGTGAAATGGGTCGAGAGATCTCTAGCTGTAAATTTCTCAATGATTTTGGACTGATTTGTGACCTCTGCCTCTGTGTTCTCTGCTTGAGGTTTTAGCAGAAATATTTTTTCTTCAAGTGAAATGTTTTTCATGTTCACATGATTTTTTTTTTTTTTTGGTTTGTTTGTTTCAAGTACATTTAGTGATACAGTCCCTCTTGTGTTTTTATTATTATTCTTATTTTTGTTTCTGACAGTTGGCAGCTTCAGTTCATTCCATCAGAGTTCAGAGGCCAGTTACCAAAACCTTTTGCAGAGGGACCCCTGGCCACCCGGATTGTTCCTACCCACATGAATGACCAGAACCTAGAAGAGCCATCCAGATATGTAAGCATTACACTCTCTTCTTACTTCTTAAAAAAGAATGCTACCCCTAAAACCTATTGGCATATACATTAAAGCATTGATAAAATGAGAATTTCTTAGAAAGTGATTTTTTTTAGCATAAGAGATATAACAACTTTTGTTGAGAAAGAGTGAACAGTATTGCTTTTATTTTCAAATTAACCTCATTCCTTATTTTCTTTGTAACACATATAATTTAATATAATTTCTAAGCTTTTGGGTGGGCTGGAAATTTTCTTATGGTAGAATTTGAACCATCAATCTGAAACTCGTATCATTCCTTGGCCCATTAAAATACTTGGTGGGGAACTTTCAAGTTATCAGGTGGACCCTTGACCTAGCTATTAGTATATTCTGGTTTTAGCAAATGAACAATCAGTAAAGACTGTTTGCATAGTGAGTTCCATGAAGCAATCTCTGTCAGTGTCATGATCTCCTACCTACTTGTCTTTACGCACTCTGAGATCCCATGTGAATTTTATTTCAGTTCCTTTGAAAGATGGCACTTTTGACATTTGATACCTATAAAATCTTCTTTTTTTTTTTGAGACAGAGTCTCACTCTGTTGCCCAGGCTAGAATGAGTGCTGTGGCGTCAGCCTAGCTCACAACAACCTCAAACTCCTGGGCTCAAGTGATCCTTCTGCCTCAGCCTCCCAAGTAGCTGGGACTACAGGCATGCGCCACCATGCCC
>CAUYRT010093959.1:0-21636 GCA_963574885.1 Lepilemur ruficaudatus
TCTTCAATTCTTTGAAGGCTAAGAGAGGTGAGGAAACTGCAGAAGAAAAGGTCTAAGCTAGCAGAGATTTGTTCATGAGGTTTAAGGAAAGAAGCCATTTCTATAACATAAAAGTGCAAGGTGAAGCATTAAATGCTAATGTAGAAGCTACAGCAAATTATCCAGAAGATCTAATGGAGATCATTGATGATGGTGGCTGCATTAAACAACACATTTTCGCTGTAGACAAACAAAAGAGCCTTCTATTGAAAAAGGATGACATCTAGGACCTTTATAGCTAGAGAGAAGTCAATGCCTGGCTTCAAAGCTTCAGAGAACAGGCTGATTCTCTTGTTAGTAGATAATGCCACTGGTGATTTTAAGTTGAAGCCAACGCTTATTTACCATTCTAAAAATCCTAGGGACTTTAAGACTTAGGCTAGTCTACTCTGCCTGTGCTCTATAAATGGAACAACAAAGCCTGGATGACAGCCCATCTGTTCACAGAATGGTTTACTGAATATTTTAAGCCTATAGTTGAGATCTACTACTTAGAAAAAACGATTGTTTTCAAAATATTACAGCTCATTGACAATGCACCTAGTCATCCAAAAGCTGTGACGGAAATGTACATTTTGTTTGATTAATGTTGTTTTCATGCCTGCTGATGCAACATCCATTCTGCAGCCCACAGACCATGGAGTAATTTCAACTTTCAAGTCTTAGTATTTAAGAAATACATTTTGTAAGGCTGTATCTGCCATAGATAGTGATTCCTCTGATGGTTCTTGGCAAGGTAAGTTGAAAAGCTTCTGAAAAA
Organism: Lepilemur ruficaudatus; assembly: GCA_963574885.1. NCBI lineage: Eukaryota > Metazoa > Chordata > Mammalia > Primates > Lepilemuridae > Lepilemur > Lepilemur ruficaudatus. The sequence continues at coordinate 800 of CAUYRT010093959.1, forward strand.
AATTTACCATTTTAGATGCCATTAAAGACATTCATGATATGTGAGAGAAGGTCAAAATATTAACAGAGTTTGGAAGAATTTGACTCCAACCCACATGAATGACTTTGAGGGGTTCAAGACTTCAGAGGAGGAAGTAATTGCAAATGTGGTAGGAATAGCAAGAGAACAGAATTAGAAGTGGAGCCTGAAGATGTGACTGAATTGCTCATGATAAAACTTGAATGGATGAGTAGCTGCTGCTTATAGATGAGCAAAGAGAGTGGTTTCTGTAATTATTCCAAACTTTACAGTTTCTAGAGATGGAATCCACTCCTGGTGAAGATGCTGTAAACACTGTTGTAAAGATAACAGAGGATTTAGAATATTCAATGAATTTAGTTGATAAAGCAGCAGCCCGGTTGAGAGGATTGACTCCAGTTTTGAAAGACGTTCTACTGTGAGTAAAATGCTATCAAATAGCAAGGCATGCTACAGAGAAATCTTTCTTGAAAGGAAGAGTCAATCAATGTGGAAAATTTCATTGTTGTCTTATTTTAAGAAATTGCCAGTCACCCCAGCCTTTAGCAACCACACCCTAATCAGTCAGCAGCCATCAATATCAAGGCAAGACCTTCCACCACCAAAAAGATTACAACTGGCTGAAGGCTCAGATGATTGTCAGCCTTTTTTAGCAATAATGTGTTATTTTAATTAAGGTATGTACATTGTTTTTATACATATACTATTGCGTACTTAATAGACTACAGTATAGTGTAAACATAAGTTTTATAAGTACTGAGAAACCAAAAAATTTATGTGACTTGCTTCATTGTGATATTCACTTTATTTTGGTGGTCTGGAACCAAACCCACGATATCTTTGATGTGTGTGTATGTGTGTGTACACATGTGCTTATGTATAAGCGAAATGAATGACAGCAATGATACAAGGGATAGAAGGGGAGAATTAGGATTATTTTGTTATTAGAAGGTACTTGCAATACCCATGAAATGGTATAATGTTATTTAAAAGTGGGCTTGGATTAGTTGTAAATGTATATTGTATATTGTAGGGCAACCACTAAAGAAAAAGTATAGAAGTAAAACTGATATCCTAAGAAATGAGAGGAAATGAAATCATATCAAATGCTCCATTAAAACCTTCCGTGTCAGTTAAGATCCAGTTAGGAGACAGAAACCACATGGTACTTTTTGTTGTTGTTGTTGAGACAGAGTCTCACTCTGTTGCCCGGGCTAGAGTGCCATGGCGTCAGCCTAGCTCACAGCAACCTCCAATTCCTGGGCTCAAGTGATCCTCCTGCCTCAGCCTCCCAAGTAGCTGGGATTACAGGCATGCGCCACTATGCCCGGCTAATTTTTTCTATATGTATTTATAGTTGTCTATATAATTTCTTTCTATTTTTAGTAGAGACGGGGTCTTTCTCTTGCTCAGGCTGGTCTCGAACTTCTGAGCTCAAACGATCCTCCTGCCTCGTTCTCCCAGAGTGCCAGGATTACAAACGTGAGCCACCACGCCCGGCCCATATGGTATTTTGAACAGGGAAGTTTTAATATAAAGAATTATTAATTAGTAACAGGGGATTCATTACTAAGGGGTGAAGTGAACTCTAAATAGAGGAATAGGAGCTACAAGCAGCAGCTACTACCTCTAGTAAGTACTGAGACAGAACGTCCAAGGAAGGGACACATCTAGGGCAGTCCTTCCCACTGCCTCAGGGATGAGACCCAGGTCTCCTGGGAGAGGTTGTACTTGTGCCCCACTGGGTGGCAGAGAAGTTCACTGAGGTGGCTAGAGCAGGCAGGGGGAGGCCACTTGGGTGGGTGCCGGCAGCTCTTCATGGGGAGACACCAGCGGGGCACCTGTGAGACTCACTGGGAGGCTGGCGGAGTTACCAGCAGAGCTCCCTGGGAAGCCACCCACTTAGGTGCTGCTGAAACTCACCCAGAGGTAAGCGCCACCGCCTGTGTCATGAGGCCTTGCTGCTTTGCACTGCAATAAGAAGCAGGGACCAACACAGTGGAACAAGGAAGGGAAGTGTCATTCTCCTACACAGCCCCTCCAGTGCCCTCTACTGACAAAGTCGGACATCTTGCCAGCTGGCGAAAGAAATGTTTCCAGGGTCAAGCTCCAGTATCACGCATCGGAGCTAAGAAGGGTGGATTGATTTGGAGCTGAGGAGTAATAAATTAATAACTGGCACACTACTAAAGTATTTATAGATGAAATAATAGGATGTCTGTGATTTGCTCCAAAATAATCCTGTGAGTAGGGGTATAGATGAAATACGACTATTCATAAGATGATAATCGTTGAAGATGGGAGGCAGATATAAAAGGGTTCATTATATTCTTCTCTCTTCTATTCATTTTCATTATAAAAAAGTTTAAAAATTTGAATTGACACATTATCTTTCCCAAAGAAGCCAAAGCTTTTCACTATGATCTAAGAATCTGGGACTGCTCAGAATTTGGCAGAAGTCAGGTGTGGACCTCTTGCAATCTGAATGTGCCTTGATGGGAAAGATGGAACTCTCGCTCCAGCGGATATGGCAGAGAAAGGGATTTGCTTCCTACTGGAAAGTTTAGGGCTGGGGCTAGGCGGCCAGCATAGTTACAAGTATGCTTTTGACATTGCAAGGCGCTGGCAAATGATTGCCTTAAATAAGTTAATGTGTGCCAAGCACTTAAAACAGTCCCCAGAATATTCTAAGTGCTGTGAGCGTGTTTGTTGTTATTTCATGTTAATGATTTCCCTCTCATGAAGTAACCTGAAGCAAGCACTGCTGCCCGTGAGGCCCCCTCCCCACCTCCCGCCCCTGTGGGGTGGTGTGATTGAGGCTTTCTGTAAACCAGGAATTCAGGCCTTGCATCTTGAAGGACAGAGAGCTGACTAGTACCTAAGCGTGCCCTGTTTTGTCCTCTCTTCCTCATGTTGCTAGGGAAGGCGATGGTGGTATGATCAGTTTCCTCAGCATTACAGCGTCAGTAGAGGCTCTGCCCGCAGTGCTGGGGGCAGGAAGGTGGCAACTAGGAAGGCAGCAGGTGCACAGCAGGGCCCTGAATGGAGCCCTGAGGAGCTCAGTGCCAGCAGGTGCACTGTGGTCCCCAGGTGGGCACCCGAGGGGGCACAAGGAAGTTGGAGAGACAGCTTGCCATATGGGAGGGGTTACAGATACCAAGGAGTTGAACAACTAGTGGTTGACTAAACATTGACTGAAGGTCTTGGAGGGAGGTGTTGCATTTACTGCCCTCTTGGTGGTGGTCATATGTGGGTGTGGGTGCGAGTGTGTTCACACCATGAGCATGCAGATGTGCATGTGTGTATGGACAGCTGGTTGTGTGGTGACCGTGGCAACAGAAGGGCACTATCCCCTGGTGAGAAGGAGCCTAACTTCACATTTAGATTAAATATTTGAGTAAGTGAACATTGCTAAGTAATCAACCCGGTATATGTTTTCCCTGGTATATGCGCATTTCATACACATTTAATTTACGGGAGTTCACTAAATGTGCTTAGCTTAGGCAAACAAACAAGCCAACAAATATTCCAGTAAAAACAAGATAGAAGTGAGCGAGAAAAGACAAAAATACTCATTTTAATAGGGCATCCACCGTGACTCCGTGCCTGGTGCTTTTCTGCGTTGTCCCAGTTCTTAGATGGTTCTCAGAGTGGCACATCTTGCTGCTCTGTGAGATTCTAGCCCTTAAAAACATGTCTTTTTTTTTTTTTTAATTCAAGGCAGTTGCTTTATCCAGAACTCAATGAAAAATACCAACTTCTCACTTTCTTTTCTTAGGAATGTAAAATTTTGAAAATTGTATTTTTCATGTCTCCATTATATTAAGTGGAAGGAATCATTTGTAAGTGATAGATTTTATTGCATATTGCTGTATACACAAAGCTATGCATTAGTTTAAGGGAATTTTCAATAAATTTAGGCAATACATGGTTTTATTTTATATGCTGACTTTAGACCCTATCCCTGCAAAAACACTTGGCTCTTCTGTATGATTCATATTATACACATTGAATCAAAACAAATGCCCCATTTGTTGCACAGAGGCTGGGCCAAAATTCAGTGTTGATCATTTTCTTTCAACAAAAACAGATCCTTAAAATTAGGGTGGGGAAAGCACTGAAAAATGAAGATGAAGCCTAAACGTCGCATCTGGGGAAGGAAGAGCCAAGGGATGTGGGAAAATAACCCTTGTTGGTATCTCAAAGGGACTAAACAGGGAAGGGAAGGAGTAGAAACGTGACAGAGCTGCCACAAGGACGCGAACCTGGCTACGTAAGTTGTGAAGCATCAAGTTTGGTTTTACCTAACCTTATGTGACAATGTGAACGTTGTAAGTTGTTTATCACATTTGAGCCACCTGTGCACTCCCCAACCCCTACGCTGTAGCCAAGCTATGAAACGGCGTGACACACCCATTGATCCAAAGTCATCTCCACTTGATCTTAGCGAAAAGGCCGCGAAGCGATGGATCCAAAGTCACCTTGTGGCCACTGCTCAGTAGGAATGAAAGTGCTCTTGAAGCTGCCCGTTACCTTCCTTGTTCTTTTTCTGGATCCTTCCTTGGGATTGTCAGCACTTCTGGGGTTTCAAGCTTGTCTGTGTTTGTTGTCCATTGGAGTCAGTGGAGCCTTCTGGGAAGAGAAGTCAAGCTGGGCCCACTGCTGGGGCTCAAGCATGTGGCCTTGCAGGGGCAGCTGGTGAGACTGCCCGATGCATATGATTTGAGGGGGAGTGGAGGTGGTGGGAAAGGGTGAGTAAAGTCCTGGGAGGAAAGGATCTGGGCATGTAGGACTTGACCCAGAACAAAGCCTTAGTTAACAAGGCTAGAGGAGGCATTGAGTACAATGCAGTGACTGTTCCCAGAATCTATCCCTGGCCCTGCATACTGGCTGGATCCCAGGGGAAGAGAGAGCTTCAGAGAGTTAGGGAAAAGGCTGATGCACTCAACTATGTAACACTGTAGAGCACAAAGTCGCTCTGAGATTCCTCTAGCACAGGCTCAAACACAGCTCTGGCCAAAGGAGAGGGAGACATTCTTCACCCACCTGCACTCCCGGACCCATGGTTCAGGGGGTCGCCAGCTGGTGAATGTTCACTGCTGGGCCTGTGGGGACAGCAGGGCCGCTGCTAAGCTCAGGGGTTTATAGGGGGCTGGGGTGCACGTGCAGAGGAGAAATGAGGCTCCTGGATTGTGAGAGGCTCCTGGAACTCTCGGGTTGGAGGAATACTTTGCAAGGGAGCTAGAGTACCTCAATCAGCTCTCTATTGTGGGTTAAACTCAATATTAACTTTTTTGGTTTTAAGTTTTTCTGGGGCTTCAGATGATCTCCTTACACATAGAATGAAATTATTTAACTTCATAAAAGTAGTTTCAAATGTATTAGTGTAAAATAAATTTATTATGCTCTAAAACTCTAACTTGTCTTTCGGTGGGTAACTTAAGCCTCTTCTTGTTTGGTATAAATGTGAGTTTCTTGGTTTTCGTTAGAATTTTTTTTTTTTTTTAGATTTTAGAATCTTACCAATGTAACTAATGTTTTAAAATAAGAAAATTCATTAAAAGATTCTCCAACACTTTTCAAGAGCAGTTTGGGAAAGAAAATTAGTTTTCTAAGTTAGTTTTCTGTGATTTCCACTCAAACCTCCTAAAGCAAAATCAATATGCAATAAAATCCTTGGTGCTGGAGCTGTTCGTGTCTGTTTCTCACTACTAAGTGTATTAGACCCGATCGCCTGTCCTCCTCATGTACTTAGTTTACATTTGTGTCCAGGTACACTTTGAGAAAACCAAATGTAAAAATGTCTTGCTGTATGATAACTTCCACCTTGAACCCATGTTACTTCCTAAGCTTTTTTTTTTTTTTTTTTCTGCTTCCAGTAGAAGTTTTGCAAAAATGATATTTTTTTGAAAACCTTTTTAGGAAGAAAGGAGAGAAAGTCAATTTATAAGAATAATTTGGCTACTTTTACCGATTATGGAGGAGAGACAGAAAAAGAAGTCAGCAAGCTGGGCTCTATTCTCTGTCCTGCCTCCTTCAGGTAGGGTCAGGGCTAATCTCAACTCTAGAGGAGGCGGACCTGACCATCAGCTGGGCTGCTTGGGGCTTTGGTACTTCCTGGCACCAAGGGGACTTCGGCACAATTCTGAAAACTGCCATGCAAACGCTGCTGGTTAATCACCGGCAGGTCATGTCTCCTGGCTTCTCTTTTTCTTTCTCACACAATCACACACAGAGCCTTGCTTCAAGCTTCTAGGAATTAATAAAGGAAGAGACAAACATTAGACTACCAAGATTCTAATTAACTTCGATATGGATTTATGTGTAAAGTTGGATGAGTCACTGATTTTTAATAAACAGGAGAGAAAATCTTGAAGATTAATGTAATAGCTGAGAACACAGCAACCAGAACTTTGATGCTTGCTTAATTTTTTCTCCCAACCCATGTCATTTGGAGAAAAAAATATCAAAAACTGTCATGAAGGGGGAAAGGAAGGGAGATTATGCAAATTAAAAGTGAACTGGACTAAATCATTGCGCTTGTGCAAATGAGCTTCTCCTTCGTGAGCTTTCCAGGAGTGGGGTTTTAGGGCTGTATTTGCTGAGGATACGTTCCTGGAGGTAATGAGAAACGGAGGCATGATGAAATAGAGCCTGATTATAAACTCATCAATCTTTCTATGTATTAAAAGAGGTTAAAAAGAAAAAAAGAACAAAATCTGAGGTTCAGTAAGAACTTGACCTTGTTTACATTAATATCCATCTTTTAAAAAAAGTGACAATAATGAATTAGTGACATGTACACTTTCAGTGTCCCTTTCCCCTACCCAGTCAAGGCAGCATGTCAGAGGCCTGGGCCAGTAGGGCCAGGTGTTTAATTAGCTTTGGGCCTGCTGCTGTCCTGCTGCCTCTCTTGCCCTGAGTTGGGGACTATGGCACAGTGTGGGTTTCTGACTCCAAAGGAAGCTTCTCACACTAGGTCTAATGGTTAAAATCATCATCTCTCTGGGCTCTCAGGCCATTCACTTTCCCATTTGATGGAATGTTCTAGTGTTGAGCATCAAAATTGAATAATTTAGCCTAACACTCCTTTGGCCTGATAGTAGAAAGCAAATATGTATAAAGATTTATTTTGAGTGGTTATACAGATTAAGTATTCAATTTTTTCCTAAATGATAAACTGACATCCTGATAGATCAGAAACAATGTACAAGGCCCTATTGCGTTTGATTAACCTTGACTGTGGATGCTTTTGTATCTTAGGCAGCTGGTTTGAACACATTTGTAATTTCACAGCCTTCCAGAAAAAGTCATTAATCTTTTATCATTTTATAAAGTAGGAACTTAGTATGTATTTACTGATAATGAGGGGACACATGTAGCCTGACATAATTTATTCATACTTTATTTTTCACTTGAATTTTGTGGACAAGTACTTATAAATAACATCCTGGGACATACATCTTTTCTCACCAGTAGTATTTTTTCTTGGAATAAGTTCCAAAGACTGTATTGCCATGGAGCCCTTAGAGAGAAGTAACTAATAGTGGTTAAGACTTTGAAGGCTGAATTTTGGTTCTGCGTCTTATTAGCTATGCAAACTTGTGTAAATCACTTAACCTCTCTAAGCTCAATTTCTTGAACCCAAATATGGAGACACTATCATTTGCATCCAAGGGTTGTTTTGTATTAAATAAAATAATATATGCAAATTGCTTAGGCCAGTGTTGACCACAGAGTAAAGCACTTAATAGCATAGCTGTTATGATTATTATTTCTGAAAATAGAATTGCTGGCTTAAGTGTATGTATATTAAAACTATTGATGCATATCTCCAAAATTCATCTTAAATTTTGGAATGTAAAGTTGTGGGACTCATTAAGGAGGATATTACAGTAAGAGGTAATAGGCATGTCTGTGAATGCAAGAAGCTGTCCATAGTTTGTTTTGTATCTATTCTCCCTTCAGGTAACAGCACATTGATTTTCCTTTGGAGAATCACTCTTCCCCAATTCTCATCCATGTAGTTCAGTGGGGTTGACCCCATCCTCTGGCCTGAGACGGAAGCAGGAGTATATGAGACAGTCTTGGGTAATCAAAACATCCTTGATTACTGGCACAGTGATTGGCTTAGTAAGGAGCATGGGACTTGAGCTGGGCCAGTGAAAACCTATCCTAGGATGTTTAATGATTGATTGGGAAAGTGACACCATCCTTTTACTGGGTTTGCTAAGCTTGGTGACCATCTTTGTTCCTGTATAGAAAGAATGTTCTGGGGAATGAAGCATGGAGAAATGAAGAGCTAAGATACAGAGGAACGTCCCAATGACCATGTTTGAACACTTGGAAGCAACCATGTCTGGAATTTTGAGTTACATGAGTCACTATAGTCCCTTTATTGCTTAAATTGTTACTGGCCTCCAAATGGTTTTTTCAAATTCTTAGTGTTGCTTGGGAAAAGAATTTCAGGATGCACTGTGTAAGCCAGGCCAGCAACAGCTTTTTATTAAAAATGAAAGTACACTCAGGGAGGAGAGTGTGCAGGCTCAAAAGAGAGCAGCTGCACTGGGAGGAAGTAGTTTTAGATCTTTTGAAGTCTTACTAATTGAGGGGAGGAATATTCAAGGCCAAGGGTTGGCTTTTTACTAAGAATTTGGGTAGTAATTCCTAGAATTGAGTTCTCTCCCATATTTTCATACTTTGCATGGTTGTCTCTGAACTGTCCTGGCAATTTCAAGGGTAGAGAAATTTTAAAATTGCAATGTAAATGATCCTATAATTAGCTAAAGTTCATGTAAGGTGGCAGAGAAAGCTGACAAGCCAGTTCTTGCCTGTGGTTATCAGCCCTTCTAATTAGCTTCTGCTTAAGAGTTGTTTATTTTAATACCCACACCTGATCTTCAAGCCCCTGCATTTGGTGTCAGCCTTGTTTCCTAGTCTCTTACACTAACAAAGTTACATTGTGTGAGGTCTTTTTTGAAAGCTGGTCAAATCTGCCCTATTATATTACGTTCCTCAAAGTCTCATTCTGTGTGAGGAATACACAGGGTTTCTATCAAGTTAAGTGTCAGAGACATCTACATTCCAGGACATTTCTGAATGATGATAGGCTCAAGTCAATACAAGTTATGTGACACCTGTCTGATGTCACTGGATTAAGATCTACACCAGACAGGCTCAGGTTTCCTTCCAAACCATGATCGAAGTCATGGATGCCTGTAGGTTCTATGAATGCATGTGTGTGTCTGTGAAAGTAGTTGCAAGAAGCTTTTTAAAAAGCTAAATGAGCTGTTAAAATGAAAATCTGCATACTGCATCTGTTGGCATTAATTTCTATGACTTCTTTACTATAGCTTTGCATTACAAAACATAAGCATTGTTTGTATTCTATTTTTTCATTTGTCCATGGTGAGTATACAAGGGCTGAAACAGAGGGTCCATGTTGAGGGGTCACATAAGGTAAAGTTAAAATGTAACATAAAGGCCAAATTTGGGAAAGCTTTGAGCACTGACCCAAGGCATTTACCATTAATTATCTGTGTAATGGAGAGCCCTTAAATGATTTGAATGAGAAAGTTCCTATAATATTAATAGAAGGACAAGAACATGCAGATGAGAGTAGAAGGGAACAGACAACAGTCAAAGAAATCCATTATTGGTCTATTACAATAATTCAGGTTGAGATAAAGAAGTAGGGCAATGGGAGTGGAAAGGAAACAATGGATGGGAGAGATGTGGAGGAGGAGGAGTAGATAAGACTTGGCCTCCTGGAGATTATGGGCACCAACAGAGAGAGAAAAGTCAAAGAGGTGCATAGAATTAAGAAAAAAAAGGTAAGTTAGTTTGGGAAGCTGCTTTGGCTTGGTAGAGGAGCTGTAAGGAAGATAATGAGTTTAGTTTTATATTTATTTGAGCCTTTTTCTATCTGTCTTTCAGCTCTCTGAGAAGTTGAATGTATGTAGAATGGGAGGTAACCATGAGGTGGCCCTGGCACTTGAAAACTGCTTTCCCAGAGCTTTACTCACAAAGAGAAGAATGAAAAGTGACTGTATTAACATATCTAAAGAAAAATAAGCTCACTACAAGAAGGGTTGTTAGGTAATGAAATATTTTAAATAGCAAGTCATGCAGACAATGCTTGGCAGTTACCCCCAAAGCACTGGTTAGTGGCCTCAGGCCTTAGGCTTGGTGTGATTGGTTGATTGGCCATTCAACCAATGTACTGATTGGCCATCAATACATTGGCTCATGTATTGATGCATGGATGCACCAGTCTATTTTAACCTTATGCCACTTCATAGTTTGTTCTAATTTTACACTCATGAAATCAACCTTCTAATTTTAGTTTGGTTTCTATGCCAGAAGGAAAATTCCTTGTGAGTAGCAGATCCCTTTACATTGTCTATTATTAAGTTGTCACTTCTGAGTTTCCATGGTGTTGAGTCATCATCCTCACCATCTGTCCAACCCTGGGGCACAGGCAAGACTAGGTTTTCCTATCTGCAAAGCTGAGGGCCAGTCTCTGCCTGGTGGTGACCTTGCAGGTCAAAGCTCTCTGGTAAGGCCTCGTGGTAGATGGGCAACTGACGTTCTCCCTGGAATGCTCTGACTTTCCCATGAACTCTTCTCTAGTGTATATCCTTGCTAACTCAGAACATACCAGGCAACCAAGAATTCAACAACAAGACCTCCAATCTGCTAGGAGAGTTGTCACAGACTGCAAGAATTAGTAGCTAGGACGCTTCCACTTGGGAAACTTGGAGGAAGGCACTACTCAAATCCCATTTACTTTGTTTATTTGTGTGTGTGTGTGATCATAAAAGTTACTCATAATCACTGTAGGAAAAAAATAATGAAAAAGCAAAAAAAAAAAAAAATGTTAATGCCCCTACCCTACTCAGAGGCAACCACAGTTTGCACTTTGGCATATTTCCTCTTGGGCAATTTCATTTTTACTTCTAATTTATATGAAATTTTAAAGGCTTCATTATCTTGTTCCCCATTCCACTGTAGATTAAAGTAGCAATTTAGAGAAAGGGATGAGGAAAAAAAAGTCATGAAAAGTAAATATAATTTTTTAAAGTATGTAGTGTTTTGGAGCCATTTAATGGGCCACAGCCATGCACAGCTCAATAACTCCTGGGGTCAGTCATTGGATTGTAATTGGTATAATAATAAATTCACATCTTGATGACCTCAAATGATCTTTAAATGGTTAATTTATGTTTGGTATACTTCTGTTAAAAGTCAGAGATATAAAGAATACACTTTTGAACTGTGTCATTCAAACTAGTTAAAATATATAAGAGATGAACCCTTAGGTGTCTGGGAAACTTGGCCATACAAAATTCTTCCTTTTCTTAGAGTTCCAAATTCACAAGATATACTTAAAACCACTGGTTGTCTTCCCAGCATTCATTTTACCCTTCTTCCTCTATGTGGTAGTCATGCTTTTGGTAGGATTGAGCATACCTCTGGCTCCAAAGAAAGGCTCTATGTGGCCTAAGCTAATCATGATAATCACATCTCCTCACCACAGTAACTGATTCAGAAATGAGCCCCTAGTTGTGCCCTAAACCAACAGCTCATGGCATTTCTCAGGCCCCAGTGACCATATAGAGGTAGGTGATGACTCTCATTAATCAGTCAGAATAAAGCGCTTAACTTCTGTTCAATGGCTGTGGAAGAGAGGCTCTCTTCTTCTGTAATCTGACGTGTGTATTGGAATTCTGGAATTGCTGAAATGATTTTATTACCATACAAAAGCCTGCATGAGGATTAGTGCACCCCGTGGAAGAGGACAGAGCTGAGGGAGGAAGAAAAGCAGCTAGAATCCTGAATATCACTCTATATCTGGGCTTGAGTTGATAATTTCCATCAGAGTGTAGGCTATTTTTATTTGCGTGTCTTGTTACTTGCAATAGAAAGTACTAATGTTCTGCTGTGCTTTGTTGGAGGTGATGGGAACCCACCTGCACATAAATGTTCAGTAGTTCCATTATGGACATGGATCTAAAGTTCAGGACACCAATCAGGGATGGATTCGAGTTGGTAGCTTGTCATACAGGAGCTGCTCAGTATGGCTGTCCTGGTTGAGTGTTTGGAGTGGTCGGAGTGGGTCAGGACTTGCTGGGAGAAAAGGCACAGACTAGAGGTCTAGAGACTGAAACTCCAATTAGCACCAGAAGGAGAAATCGGAGTCAGTGAAGGAGCCACTGGAGAGACAGGAGCGAGGCATTATGTCACCACATCATTGTGCCTAATTAGGGAAAAGGCCTGGCGAACTACAATGTCAAATCCTTTTGAGGAATCAAGATAATCAATGTACAAGATAAACTCGGTAATTTGGAGGCGACTGGTGACTGGGTGGAATGCACAGAAACAAACAGTAAGTGACTTTCAATGTTATTAGATTTGTGATAAACACGGTATAAACAGTTTCCCAGAGACATGGGCCCAACAAAACATAGAGTCACAGTGACAGACACTAAATGGATTTCTCTGGTCCTTGCTTGTATTTGCTCTGCAGATAAATCCAGGGTTTTAAAAATTCTTGACGCATTTCTGGAGGACTCTAAGGTGTTTTTTTTGTGTTCATTACAAACCACTGGTAGCCAATTGAAATCCACTATTTTGCTCCTCTGGCTCTCTGGGGAGACAGGTGATGTTGGCAAACGCACAGGGAAAGGCAGAGAGGGCACTTCTGGAAGGCTAGCTAGCCAGCAGCCACTTTCATAGCTTGTGGCATTCATCCTGGGGTGCCCCACCATTAGGGCATAGCTAGTCTTCAGCTCTGGAGCTCACAAATCTCATTTTATCAGCAGCACACTGAGAAAAGGCCATCCCTTTGGGTGGCCTGGCATTAATGAAGCTCTCAGCGGCTTGTCTCCTGTAAACCAACTTGTCAGATTTTGGAGAGCAGTACAACTGTCAAGAGATGAGAATGCCTGGATTGGCAGAAATTTGGTGAGCAAGAAATCCAGACATCAGGAGTGATTCCACTGAAGAAGTGTCCCCCAGCTAGGACAACTTGGTGTTGCCAAGAAATTCAAAATTTCAGTGTTTAATCAAAATTTCTTTTCCTCTAGGCAATACTTGCATAATTATTGTCAACATTTTCTTCCTCTGGGGATCCTGTTTTTCTCCTGTGTCTGTGGCTGATTATCTTCTATTCATGTATTTTTTTTTTCTCCCAAATGTGAGCTGGGTACACTTGATTAGGATTCTGCTTAACAATCAACGCCAGTTCTGCCTCCTTGAGACAGAGCTGCTCTCAGTCACCTTGCCTGGAGTTTTAAGTGTTCACAAACATTCCCTTCGTATATTTTTAAAGACCAGCTTTGGAGTTTATTCCCACAGTTGAAAAGGTATATCCAGTGATGTAGATATTTTCTAGTTCGTTCATTCGTTCATTCATTCATTCTATAAATATTTAATGTATACCTACTGTGTGTTGGGTACTGTGCTAGATGCTGGGCTGACAATGTAAGACAGGCACAAGCCATTCACTCTCAGCTTCTCATGAGTAATGGGAGATATTTCTCTCCAGTATCTGGATACTATGAAAGTTCCTGCTGCTGCTGGAGCCCAAAATGGCAATGCCTCTGGGAGTGCCCGTTGATGTCCATCAGTGCTGGTCAGGTTTTCTTGTTGATGGTTCCATTGACCTAAGTACCTTCCTGCTAGAGGGTAGTAGTGGGGCAGCTGGGTCTGTCCCTAACTCTGGGCAGAGGGCAGCCAGGCTGCTGAGAGTGTGCCTCTGAGTACTGAGGGTGCCGTCTTCTGATGCTGTTGAGGTTGATGTCTTCAATGACAACCACTCTGCATTCTTCTGCTTCTGTAAACTTCTGGCCATTCCAGCATTTCTCATTCTTATGGTAGCCCTTTTGTTTAGCACTCACTGCCCTCCACCCTACAACTCAAATGTAAATCTTGAATTTCTTTCTTAGAATGAATTTTTTTCTTTTCTCATGAAATTCTTTTTTTTTTCTTGCACCAGATAGAGTCCTGGCTTGCTGCCCCACAATTCCTTCACATATGGGAAGACATCCTGAATTCCTCCGTACACAAACCTTAGGGTCGAGCTGACGTACCTGTAATAGATTAATTCAATTCTATTCACAAAATACATATGTACATACATACAGAAAATTAATCCAGGGCCTAGTGAAGGACCTTGCAAAGTAAAAGGAAGGACAAAAGGGAGGGGATGATAAAGGGAGGGAAATGAAGGAGGAGGAACAGAATAAAGAATGAATTCTGGTACAGAATCCAAGAAATCAAGTAGTACCTAATAAATGCTTAATAATTAAAGACAGGAAGAAGGGACGGAAGTAAGTAATGATTTACAGCTTTATAGAGAATCTGATACATTTTTTAGACAGCATATGTTATATAAGTACAACGTCATTCTAGAATGAATGAAGAGAAACAAGGCTATTAATTGCCAAGAGACATAATGTAGCTGGGATATGTAACATATTATCTAAAGCAAAATCCTCAAATGCATTTAAATTTATATTTCTAGGGATATAAATGTCATTTCTTCAGAAATTTCAGATGGCTAGGTTGAGCCAAATTTATATTAACCGTCTCTGAAATCTGCGTGAGAAATTAACAGTCTAGAAATTGCTTATCCAGTATGTAAGGAGGCTGCAGCCTCAGCTGGAAAGTCAGTCTGTGACAGGCTTTTCACATCATTGAGAGGCAAAGCCCCATGCTGGGAAACGCGGAGGCCCCTGCTGGGAAATCGTGTACTGCACATTTGCAGCGTTTGTTGTATTACCGGGCTCTTTGTGTTTTGTGGTTCAAGAAATAAGCTGCAGAATATGTGAAATGAGGACATATACATTAAAGATATCTTGTAGCTTTTGGTTGCACATATTTAAACGGCTTAGAAACAGTAGCTCCAGGTTCATGCCTTCTGTCCTTGACATGTGTTTAATCAGTTCTAAAGTGTATCTCTGCATTGTAAAGCAATAACTAGGAAGCCGATCTTTATGTTCAGGAAAAAAGGGAGATGTCAGAACCACAGTTATCAGGAGTCTTATACATATGGAACGGTGTCTAGTGGGTGGAAGGAGACAGATCCCGAAAGGCTATTTCTTCCTCAGTTGAAATCCTTACTGTAAATAAAATTAATTGCATGCCCCTTGGTAAAGACCCTCTTGTCCAGCTACAGAGGCAAAGGAGTTTCCAAAGAAAGTGACACGCGTGGCCTGCTCATCTGAGCTCTTTATAGGGAGAAAAGGGCTTGGACATTTTCCACTAAGTTTGTCCCATATCTCAAGACTTTGATCTGGATAAAGTGAGGTGAGAGTGACCAAGGTAGAAGACAGAAATGATTCTATGACAATGGGATCATGCTCTACATAGAATTCCAAAATAATAAAATATACTTGTCATGTTGCCTCTTTCAGTTGTAAGAAATAACAATTCAACTTGAACTGGCTTAAACAAAGAAAATAAATCCACTGACCCCAGGGTATATGATCAGGCAAAGCTGGGTCCTGGTACGCAATGATTATTCTCAGGAACCTGGCTAACTTCATGACTTGACTTGGTTTTTTTCTTGGTGTTGGCTTTATTTTTCGGTTCTTTCCAGACAACTGAAAGCTTATATTCTATTACCTTAGCAACAACAGCAGAAAGAATATCTTTCTTTCCTAATAGATCCAGAAAAAGTTCTCAAGCTGATGCTCACTGCTCCAGATTGGCACATATATCCATTCCTTAATCCAGCACTGTTACTCTGATTGACAGTGCCTGGCTCATGTGCCAACTCTTCCTCCTCAATCGGATTAGGCTCAACTCCACCCACACCCCTGGTCTCAGAGTGAGAGATGGATGGCTCTTCGGAAAAAAAATAACTACCACCACAAAAATAAAAATCAGAAAACTTAAGCAAGTGGAAAGATAGTCTATGTTCCTGGATAGAATGGCTTAACCTCATAGAAATGTCAGTTCTCTCAAGTTAATATATAAATTTAAGGCTAGCCCAACAGAAATAGCAATGAATTTTTTCCTCTATAGCTAGACAAATTGGATCTAAAGATAATTTGAAAAATAAACAAAAGAAGAACAACTAGGCAAATGCTGAAATGAAGAGCAGTGAAAGAAATAATGTTTTATTCTCCCATTAATGTTTCTAATATTACCCATCATAAGCAATGAAGCAAAGAATATCCTCTACATGTATTCATGTGCATATGTGTAAGATTTTTCTCTAGGTATCTCCTTAGAAGAGGAATTAGTAGGTTTAGGATATATGCCTCTAATAAGTAATTCTTTTTTTAAATTCTAAAAGTTAAAAAACATAATTATAATGTGACTTATTATATTTATATTTCCTGTATAAATATTTTCCAAGTACAGTTTAAATGGTTATCAAAAGCGCTGGAAATAATGATAGAGCCCCCCCCCAACCGAATGAGAGTTAAGAGTGGAGTTTACTCAACAATTAATATAACAATTACATTAGAGAAAATCTAAAAGTAATGCGCATTGTGATGCTGTTAGCTGAATCTCCAATCTCTTTTCAGTGGGAAAGTCTTATAACTCTTGGGTGGTCTCTGTTTTCTTTGATCATTTTCCTTCTCTGTGCCCCATGATTCTCATTCTTATTCTTGTCCTCCTCCCATCCTTCTTGAATTGCTCAGTCCCTGGCATCAGTCATTTACTACTTGAAAAGAATTCTCAGACTCTTTGAGTTTTTAAAAAATCCACACTTGTATGAGTTTTCCATTTCAAGCATCTAGCACAGTACTTGGCAAATAGAAGACCTTCTGTTCAACTAAAGTCTTCATCAATTATAATTTATAGCTTTAACTACCCCTTATCTTATTTGCATAGCACCATACAAAGTTTCATGCTAGAACTTCCAATGTATGTTTGAAAATAGTATTGCCAAATGGTTCCAACAAAAATACTAGGATCACTTGAGAAAAACATACTGACCACAGACCAAAAATTCACATGCCTGGAGGAACAGTTTGTCTCAGACAATCTGTACCACATCTTAAGCTTTACATGTGATGACTTTTAATCAAATATTTATTTTTTAAGAATATAGCCTGTTTTCAAATTGTATTATATTACAATATATTGTTATATATCCCAAGAAAGCAAGATGATGGGGCCCACACTTAATGTGTTGTGTTAATTGGTCCACATGTTAACCACGTCCAGCACTGATTTTTGCAGAGGAAGTTCTTTGAAGTTCATTCCAGAATATTTTTCTGAGAATTATGAAAAGCAGGGTAGCATTTTATAGATGAATTTATATTTTTCAGTGAATTTGAATGTTCACATATCTTTATAGGTGTATTAGTTATCTATTTTTGGGCAACAAGTTACCCCAAACTCTGTGGCTCTAAATAACAATAAGCATTTATTACTCGCCACATCACTTATTATTTTTGTGGATCAGGAATGTGGCTTGGCTGGGTGGTACTGGCTTAAGGTTTCCCTTGAGGTAGAGTCAGTTGTGCACCCTTGCTGCAGCCACACGAAGACTTAACCGGGAGTGGATGATCTGCTTGCAAGTGGCTCACTCACATGCTGGCAATTGGTTGCTCGCCATGTTGGCCTCTTGAGTAACGGTCTGCAGGAGCTGTGGCAAGCATACCAGAATCTCTGTGTGGAATTTAAAACATCATCTCCTGTCCCAAGATTCTGATAGGCTACTTCCTTGTACTGATAGGTATGACATGGGAAAAATTTAGAACCAATACTATAGGTTGGTTCTTAGATTTTACTTGGATGTCATGATTTTCTGAAATCAAAGTCACTGGCATTATGTTTGACAATTTTTGGATCTTATCACAAAGCCATCTTTATGACAATCCAGTGAGGTATTATTATTTTGTCCAACTTATAGATAAGAAAACTGAGAAAGAGTCTGGTTAGGTAATTGTTCCACGGAGCTAAAATTTGAATCTAGGCGGTTGACCCTGAAGCTTATACTGTTAAAATTAAATCAGGCTATCCTGTCTCCTCTTTTGATTTTGATTGTATATTTACAAAACAAAAAACTCCATTTTATTATGAGAATTTTGAGCATATAGTAAAGTAGACAGGATAACTTCATGGACCAACATGCACTCAACATCGAATCCCACTGTCAATCTTGGGCCATTCCTACCTCATCTACACCTTTCTGTGCTTATTTACTTTGAAGGGAATTTCAGACATCATTTAATTTCATCTATAAATATTCAGCATAACTTTCTAAAAGATAATGACTTTTTAAAACATGAACACTATCAGGCCAGAAAAATTAACACTAATGTTTCATCATCATGAAATATTTGGTCAATGTTCAAATTCCAATTGTTTCATAGACATCATTCCTTTCATTCCTTTGATTCTATCATTCAAATAATCTCCATGCATTGTGATTAATTGACATATCTTTTAATTTCATTTTAATCTGTGTCCCCTGTTTTTTTTTGTCATCAGTGATCATGTATTTCCAAAATTTATCTATTGTGAACCAAGTTGCAATAAATCTCCTTGTATTTATTTTTCTGAGAACTGATGCTTCATGTCTTCATACATTTTTTATTACAGTTTTTTATACTAATTATTAAGAGTTCTTTAAGTTCTTTACATGTTAAAGATATTACCTCATTTCTTGATATATGTGTTACAAGTATTTTTCTTCAATTTGTTGTTTATCTTTTAACTTTTTTTGTGGTATGGTTTTCCCCACAAAAGTTTAAAATTTGTGTGTAGTCAAAATTATCAATATTTTCTATTATAAATTTTGGGTTTAACATTTTGATTAGAAAGGCCTTCTCCATTCCAATATCATTAAAAACAAATCACTTAGGTATATTTCTAGGACATTGATTTTTGAATTATTTAAATCTTTCATTTTTTAGAGTTTATTTCAGTATAAGCGACCTAGTTTATTTTTTCAAGTGCCTGCCAGTAATACTAATACTATGTGTTAAATGTCCCATCTTTTCCTTAAAGATTTGATATGCCACCTTTACCACACTCTAAATTCTCATGGTTTTCTTTCCTTGGCTCTTTTTTTCTTTTACTTGCAATTTATTTGTTAAGGACACTGAGTTTTAGAGTTTCCCCAAACTGCATTTATGGATTGAATCTCTGTGATGTTCTTTAACTTATTCTATTGTCTTCTATGTTTCCTGAAAATGGTAGTTGGAGCTTGAAAATTGGACTCATAGTTTGATTTTTTTCCACAAGTTTACTTCATAGGTGGTGGTGCCTTCTTCTGTCGGCAGGAACATAGTGTCTGGATGTCTCTCCTTTTTGGAGATGTCAACAGCCACTTATAATCAATGTCCAGATTTTGTAATTTTTTAGAGGTTGCAAAGTGGTAATATTCTAATACTATATCATACCTTCTTTGTTTATTAGCTAGCTGAAAGTCTTGTATAAAGAGAAATGCCTGACAACCACTATTTGGCTACCCAGTGGTCCAGTCCATACAGGAAAAGTGGGACTAATGCCAGATTATTTTCCTTTATCTACAAGTTTTCAAAATAATGACATAATGTATCTAGAAGATGACTAATAAGGTTTTTAAAGCATCATTACGAACACATGAATTTAAACATATTGATGTGTTTTAATCCATTAAAGCTATTATTCTTATGATGCTTGAATTTGGCCAAAAAGAACCTCTTTAAATTGGCTTCAGAATTTTTTTATATGACTCTAGTAGTATTTAATAGATTTTCCCTCTTCTAATTTGGTTTGAGAAATTTTTAGTCTTATCTTACGTATCTTCTGTTTTAGACTTGGACTCGGGCATTTTTCTAAGGGTGCTGCAGCAAATTCATAGGCATTAAGTGAGATATTTTAAATTTTTGAGTGAAACAGCAATACTCAACATCTGTCGGACAGGACATGAATTACTGGCACAAAATCATTCCCATTTTCAACATTAGGTTGCACTTTAATATTTTCAATGCTGGCATGTATTTGCGGTGCTAGGTGTTTCTGGTTACTGGGATAGAAAACAAGTGTCTCTTGAAATCAATGTACAGGAACAGGAAATGAGGGTGTTATGTTCAATTTGATTCTAAGGTTTGAGAAGCTGTGCAGTGCCCAACAGGTTCACCTATCTTATTAGTAAATGTCATTGTTAAAGAATAAAATACGGGGCTGGGCGTGGTGGCTCACGCCTGTAATCCTAGCACTTGGGGAGGCCGAGGCAGGCGGATCGCTCAAGGTCAGGAGTTCAAAACCAGCCTGCACAACAGTGAGACCCCATCTCTACTAAGAAAAGAAAAAAAAATAGAAAGAAATTAATTGGCCAACAAAAAATATATAGAAAAAATTAGCTGGGCATGGTGGCATATACCTGTAGTCCCAGCTACTCGGGAGGCTGAGGCAGAAGGATCGCTTGAGCCCAGGAGTTTGAGGTTGCTGTGAGCTAGACTGATGCCACGGCACTCTAGTCTGGGCAACAGAGTGAGACTCTGTCTCAAAAAAAAAAAAAAAAATGAATAAAATAATGTTTTTTCAATTTATGTGTGTTCTTTTTTCAAATGGCTGCTACGTTGTTAAGAAACAGATATTTGGCTCTTTGAGCCTAACTACTTAATACATGAAACTTTTGGGTATTTTAAAAATCTTTTGTCTGGGGTGCTAGGAAAACACTACTGAAACACCAAGAACATTATGATCCAGGAAGGCTGGGAAGCCTCTGGATTAGACTCCTTGTTTTTGTCTGCATGTGGCTAAGTCAGAGTTCTCTAATAAGTGTCACTGCTGCCATTATCTAATTTACTCCTGCTTGTCTTCTTAGCATCATCTTTGATCCGTGTTAGCTTTGTGGCAAC
>CAUYRT010093962.1:0-16535 GCA_963574885.1 Lepilemur ruficaudatus
TTTAACAATCCACTCATTAATTGATGGGCATTTGGGTTGTTTCCACGACCTAGCAATAGTGAATTGTGCTTCCGTAAACATTCGGGTGCAGATGTCTTTATCATAGAACTGATTAACACTATGGTGCTCAAATGGTGGGAATGATCACTAGGGAATTGGGGGGTGGGGGGTAAACCCACATCTGAGCGATGTAGTGGGCACTGTGGAGGGGTGGGGCATGCTTGAAAAGTAGTTGGGGAGCAGAATTAGGGGTCTCAATAGGGGAAAGGAATTCCTCTAAAACGGATTTATGTGATTAACTGTACATCTTGGTAAATTCACTGAAAATCATTTAATTGTACACTTAAAATGGACTAAAGGCATGATATGTAAAATATACTTCAATAAAGAAAAAAAATAATGGCCCTAAAGCTCATGAGTATTGATACTGGGAATTCAGATATGCCAAAGAGAAGTTTAAGGTGCTTAATGTAAGTAAAAAGGTGATAGTTCTAGACTTAATTAGACAATTGTATGCTGAGATTGCTAGAATCTGTAGTAAGAACAAATCTTCTATCTGCGAAATTATGAAGGAGAAAGAAATTCAATGATATATAGAGGGTTTGGTACCCTCTAAAATTTCAGATAATCACATGTCTTGGAGTGTATCCCACATGGATAAGGGAGGAATACTGTACTTGATTTTTTTTTCTTGAATTTTAGGAGATCTTTGCATACTTTGCATATAAGTACTTTGATATGTGTTTTGCAAATATCTTTGCCAGTCTGTAGTTTGACTTTTCAGTCTCTTAACAATGTTTTTCACAACAGAATTTGGGATTTTTCATAAATATCATTTATCATTTTTCTTTACTTTCATGGAGTGTGCAGTGTGCTTTTGACATTGTATTTAAAAACTCATCAGCAAACCCTAAGTTGCTTAGATTTTCTTTTATGTATTATTCTAGAATTTTTGTAGTGTTGGAATTTACGTTTTAGGCAGTGATCCATTTAGAATTAATTTTTCTGTAAGGTGTAAAGTTTGTGTCCAAGTTCATATTTTAGCATATGGACATCCAATTATTCAGCACCATATGTTGCAAAAAATCCTATTCTATCTGCACTGGATTGTGGTTGTGCCTTTGTCAAAAAGTCAGTTGAATGTGATTGCATGGGTCTCTTTATGGGCTTTCTATTCTGTTTCATTGATCTAAGTGTATTTTTTTTACCAATACCATATTGTCTGGAATACCGTATCTTTATGTTAATTTTTGAATATGGTAGTGTGAGTTATCCAATTTTCTTCTCCAGTATTGTGTGGATTATTTGGGGTCTTTTGTTTTCATAGGAATTTTAGAATCAGTTGATATCTGTAAGAAAGATTCTTGAGATTTTGACTGGGATTTTATTCAATCTATAGGTCAAATTGGCAAGAATTGACATTTTAGCAATACTGAGCCTTAAAAATCATGAAGGCTTTCAATTAGATAGTTCTTGATTTCTTTCATACAAAAGTTGTATTT
Source organism: Lepilemur ruficaudatus (assembly GCA_963574885.1). NCBI lineage: Eukaryota > Metazoa > Chordata > Mammalia > Primates > Lepilemuridae > Lepilemur > Lepilemur ruficaudatus. The sequence goes on from CAUYRT010093962.1 coordinate 1,503, forward strand.
TTTTAAGCAAGCCAAACAGTAAGATTTATTAAAGCACAGTACGTTCTGGAGTGGGAATGGGTCTATCTCTGCCAGTGGAGAAGACCTTGGGTATTTTTTATTTATTCTTATTTATTTATTTATTTTTAATTTCAGTATATTATGGGGGTATAAATGTTTAGGTTACATATTTTGCCCTTGCCCCCCTCCCCCCTCAGTATGGGTATACACATACAAAATTTTTATTTTTAAGCATAGATATCCTTTACATATTTATACCTTAGTACTGCATTTTTGGTGCTATTTTAAATATAATTATTTACTTATTTCAAGTTCCAATAGTTAATTTTTGATTTGTAGGAAAACTCTTATATTCTGCAACCTTGTTATACTTGCTTATTAGTTCCAAGAACACTCCTAAAAATTCTTTGAGAATTTCTATATAGAAAGTCATGACATCTGTGACTAAAGATATATTTATTCCTTTCATTCTAATGTGCGTACCTTTTATTTTCTTTATTTTTATTTGTTCTTTATCTCAGGATATTATGAGGGTACAAACGTTTTGTCTCCATAAATTGCTTTTGTACGATTTGATTCAAAGTTATAGGTATGCCGATCCCCCAGATAGAGCGCACTGTACCAGATATGTGTGAATTTACTCATCCCCTCCTCCCCCTCCCACCTGCTTGATTTGTGATGTTATTTCCATATGTGAACATAAGTGTTGATAGATTAGTTCCAATTTAATGATGAGTACATGTGCTGTTTATTTTTCCATTCTTATGATACTTCACTTAGAAGAATAAGGTCTAGTTCCCTCCGGGTTAATTCAAGAGGTATTAATTCACCATTTTTATGGCTAAGTAGTATTCCATGATATACATATACCACATTTTATTAATCCACTCCTGCATTGATGGATATTTGGGTTGTTTACACATCTTTGCATCTGTGAATTGTGCTGCTATAAACATTTGAGCGCAGGTGTCTTTTTTATAGAATGTTTTTTGTTCCTTTGGGTAAATACCCTGTAGTGGGATTGCTGGATCAAATGGTAGTTCTACTTTTAGTTCTTTTAAATATCTCCATACTCCTTTCCATAGAGATTGTACTAGTTTTCAGTCCCACTAACAGCATATTACTCTTCTTATCTTTCTGCATCCATGCCGGCATTTGTTGTTTTGGGACTTTCTGATCAAAGCCATTCTCACTAAAGTTAAGTGATACCTCATGATAGTTTTGACTTGCATTTCCCTGATGATTAGAGACATTGAGCATGTTTTCATGTTTATTGGCCATTAGTCTATCTTCTTTTGAAAAGTTTCTGTTCATGTCTTTTTCCCACTTTTTAATGGGGATGTTTGATTTTTTTCTTGCTGATTATCTTGATTTCTTCATAGATTCTAGTTATCAGCCCTTTCTCAGATATATAGCATGCAAATATTTTCTCCCATTCTGTAGGTGATCTGTTTGTTCTAATGCATGGCTGTGAAGAAGCTTTTCAATTTGACCAGGTCCCATTTATTTGTTTTTGTTGTTGCTGTGAATTCTTTTGTGATCTTCTTCGTAAATTCTTTGCCTAGGCTGATGTCTGTAAGGGTTTTCCAACATTTTCTTCTAGAATTCTTATAGTTTCATGCCCTAGGTTTAAATCTTTTAACAATCACGAGTTGATTTTTTTGAGTGGTGAGAGGTGTGGATCCTATTTCAGTCTTCTACATGTGGTAATCCAATTTTCCCAGCACCATTTATTGAATAGGGATTCTTTTCACCAACATATGTTTTTGTCTGCTTTGTCAAAGATCAGATGGCTATATGAAGATGGTTTTATATCTGGGTTCTCTATTCTAATATGTTTGTCTATGTCTCTGTTGTTGTGACAGTGAAATGCTGTTTTAATTACTATAACCTTGTAGTATAGCTTGAAGTCTAGTAAATTAAGTGATGCCTCTAGTAAATTAAGTGATTTGTTCTTTCTGATTAAGTTTGCATTGACTATTCAGGTTCTTTTCTGGTTCCATACAAAGTGTAGAATTAATTTTTTGCAGATCTTTGAAAAATGATGTTGATATTTTAATAGTAATTGCATTAAATCTATGGATCACTTTGGGTAGTATAGACATTTTTAACAACGTTGATTTTGTCAATCCATGAGCATGTATGTTTTCCCATCTGTTTATGTCCTCTGCTATTTCCTTCATTAGTGTTACATAGTTTGACTGTTGTTGGAGCATATGAGCGCTACTGATTTGTGTACATTGATTTTGCAAAATGAATTTATTTATCAATTCCAGTAGTCTGTTGACAGAATCTTTGGGATTCTCTAGATATAAGATTATATGGTCAGCCAAGAGCAAGAGTTTGGGGGTTACGAGCTAGGGTTCCATCCCGGCTGGGCTGCCGCCCCAGTTGGACTACCACTATGGAACTCAGCGCCGAATACCTTTGGGAGAAGCTGCAGCGGGACCTGGTTTAGAGCATGTGGAGGTGGAGGACACGACCCCCAACCGTTGCGCTCCCAGCTTCCGAGTCCTGGTGGTGTCTGCCAAGTTTGAGGGGAAGCCGCTGCTTCAGAGACACCGGTGAGACCCTGGGAACACGCCGCACAGCGCGGTCAGAACTTTGGGACCACAACCCTGGCCACGCCCCTTTCTCCTGCAGCCTAATTCCCTCACCCCCTACAACGTGGCCCCGTGACCTTAAGGATACCACCTTCGTGGCCCCTGCTTCGAGTATTTCGATTTAAACCCTACCCTCAACTGTTTCCACGTCCTGGGGACTACAAACCTTGGTTACACCCTACAGTCTCCTGAGTCACCCTAGTTTCGAGGGCCGCGACCCAGGCCCCATCCTCCCATTCCTAACCCCATCTCTCCCCCTAGGCTGGTGAACACGTGCCTAGTGGAAGAGCTCCCGCACATCCATGCTTTTGAGCAGAAAACTCTGACCCCAGATCAGTGGGCCCGTGAGCAGCAGAAATGAGGGACCAGGACCTGCACAGCCATTAAATTGTAAATCAGGACCAGCATTTGTGTTGGTGTGTTGTGTGTGGGAGGGCGTTGAGACTGATTCTAAGACCTGGCCTCTCCCTGCCCTCCTCCATTGTTTTACCTTGGACAAGGCCTCCCATTTAGGCCTCTGTATCCCTTCTTGTAAAATGAAAGTTTTATCGTTATAGCCCCCTCCAGGGCCCGCCTCACAAGCCTTCTCTGTGTAACTCTCTGTAGACCCCAAGGGGCCTGTACTGCCACCACCCACCCAACCCCAGAGAGCTGGGGGTTCCTGCTTTCTACCAGCCTTCAAGATGGAGAGATGAGGAAGTGCTCAGGGTTTCAGGGCCCTGGACAGTTGAACAAGCCTCTCCCTCTCCTCAGCACCCTCCTAATATCAAAGGCATGATACAGGATTCCACACATCCCCTGCAGGTTCCTCCAGCCCTTGGCAGGCCTCAAGGGAAGTGATGCCCAAGTAGGAGCTCCTCAACACCTGGAATCTGATGTTTTCGGCCCACTGGAGAAGGTCCAGTGGCCTCATAGCTCTGGGCCTGATGTGGCCACAGCTGCCCTTGGGAAGACCATGAGGTTTTCAGGATTGGGGCTGTGGAGAAGGGATAGGGATGGGATTAGAGCAGAAAAAGAAGGCTGACCTGAGTCACAAAGTTGGGGTAGGTGATGCTCCTGTGTCAGTCTTAACCACAAGTTGTTAGGGTTGGTAGGACCTTGCAGAGGTCACTGAAACCCAGGAGGGACAGCAAGCGAACCCAGTTGGGGCCAGGGCTCTTTGGGAGTGAGAAATTGCAAGTTTCAGCCATCACCCACTCTGTTCCCCTGTGTTTTCAAGACCAGTTTCTCAGTCCCTAAATTACCTCCAACTCCTACCTCCCTTTCTTGTTTCCACCAGAGAGAGAATAGGCCAGTAAAGCTGAGAGTCATGGTCATGACTGGTTAACCCTTCTGGGCTCCAGGGATCATTTCCTGAACTTTTCTTAGTTCCCTTGGACCAGGAGGAGAACTAGTGACTGAGTCTACTTATGCAGACCCCAGAAGGGCCCTTTGTCCCCATTGTGCGGGAGAGGCTCAGAGCAGGATCATTGCCGCTTTAAGAAGCCCAGACCGCACCCCTGTTTGGATCCACCTACCACATTCACCAGGCTGTGACGATATCCCTCCCCCATTTTATAGATGGCAGCTGAGACCTGGAGAGAAATGACTTGCCCAGGGTCACATAGCTTGCATAAAGGATGAAACCCAAGTGGGCAGATAGGGACGTTTGTCCGTCTGCCTCGAGCACTTCTCTACCCAGGTTGTTTTCTGTGGTGTGCTGAAGAGGAGGGGTCTGGGAATGGGGCCTTTGGTGGCCCCTGCATGATATGTACCAAGTCCTGTTATGGCCAAGAGACCCATTCCAAACAGCCCTGTGTCCTCCCGGCTCAGGGGATCACCCACTGAGTTGGTTATCAGAACCTACTCCCACTGAGTTGGTTATCAGAACCTACTCCCAAGCCCTCCCTCGACAGGGCCTGACAGATCTATTCCTTCCAGGTCTCTCGCACAGAGGCCAGGCTCAGGGAGGACCCACAGTGAGGGCTCAAGAGGCAGCAGCTCTGCACAGGGGAAGGCCCTGAACTTGAAGGGGGAGACTTAGGCTATGACTCGGGATCTCCCTTCAGCAAGCTGGTCTCACTCCATGCCTCAATTTCCTTACCTGTAAACTAGGGTCAGGCTGTTGTTTTGCATCTAAGCTTTTTCCTTAGAGAAGGTTTCCATGTTATTTTTATTCTTTGGGCCTGCAGTTTAAAACACGTCTACCACGCAAGTGCTAGTCATTTCAGTTCCCCACAAGCAACAGTGCCAGTACAACTGCATGCAACCAGATGTTTTGGTTGACTAGGAAAGGCAGATTTGGGATGAATATGGAAATTTTTGAGGCCTTAGGCTAGGGCTTTGAATAGCTCAGACCTGCCAGTCCTGAGGAGCTGGGAAATGAACAGGCTCAGAAGCACATCAGCATGGGTGGTTCCCACCCACCAAGGCCCTGTTCCTGTGTTGTGGGGCATCTGGAGGCACTCCCCAACTCCCAACCCCCACCATGGGACAGTCTCATCAGGGCTACTGGGGGGAAGCACAAGGGCTAGTGAGTTCACAAGACCCAGCATCCAGATGACCAGTCATCAGAGTCTGAGAGGTACCAGAAAATAAAGCCATTTTATTATTTTTTTTTCCTTATCTGCCATGTGGCCCAAGGAGTGGGGACCGAATGGAAGGTTGTGAACAGCTGGCCCCACTGAAGGTCCTGGGGCTCTACTTGGCTTGGATGGTCTCCTCCAGCCTATCCAGGCGCTTCTGTAGCTCCTGCACCGTGGCCTGGAGCTTTCTTATCTCTTCCTCCAGCCGGGATACGACGTCCTGAGGGACCCAGTGCTGCATTAGGCCCAGCTCCTCCCTGGGTTCCCTTAGCCTGGCATCTGCTAAGCCCCCTCACAAGAACCCCAGGCCTTGGGCCCTTCTGTCTCTCAGCTAGTTGCTACCTGGAGACCTACAGGCCTGTAAACCTGAAACCTGTTTTCCAAGTCCTCAGGAGTACCCGCTCCCAGCCCCCAAAGGGTCCCCACTGTTGTGACTTTGAGCTGCCACAAACACCAGCCCTACCCCATCTGCCTGTCCCAACTGCCCTGCTGCCCCAGCCTCTCACCGAGCTGGGAGTGCCACTGGCCTCTGGTGCTGCCCTCCTACGCCCGGTGTCCAGGCCCCGGTTGACCCTCAGCTCCCGGCTCTTCGGGGGTACGTAGCCATCCTTGAGGGAAATGAGGAGGGGCCCAGCATCCCGACCCCCTAGCCACTCCTCAGCTGTCAGGGCGGGGTCAGGCCCTGCAGTTGGGGGATACAGGTCCTCCTGGAACAGGTCCGACTGTGGGCAAGGCCAAGGCTCGTTAAGAGAGTACTTATGCTGCAACACCACCCTGCAATGCCCTGAGGTTAATGCCCAGCCCAGAAGCCCAGGGAAGGGCATGGGAGCGTCACCTTTCTAGGCACTGTCATGGCAATGGGCTCACACCTCCGCTCGTGCAGCTTGTAGAATCTGTGAAAACGGGAAGGTGAGCAGTGCCCACACCATGGTTGGGTGGGGACTGAAGGCCAGCATGTGGTTAGCACTGCCCCAGAAGCATGCTCCAGTCAGGGTCAAGGGTCAGTCACCTGGCAATCTCACACTTGTTCACCTCCAGGCCACGTTTGGGCATGTAGCCCATGCCACGCTGGGACTCCTTGGAACTGAACATGGAGAGATAGTGCAGGAATGGGGCCTCAGAAGTGATCTCAAAGTACCGGATAGAGCTGTCACCCTGAAGGTGGCAAAGGGAGAGTCAACTCCAACATATGCCTTGGCCCTGGTCCTCTCCGAGTCCTCCCCACCCACCACCCTGCCCACACCCGCCTGACTGGCCACCTTGCCACAGAGGTAGACAATGTTGGTGTCGGGGTCAAAGAAGGGCAGCAGGACACCACTGCTTGTGTCCAGCTCCTGCAGGGACAGTGGCTCCTCCAGGTGCTTCTGTAGAGACAGGTGGTAGGTAACAATGAGCTGGGCCACGTCAGGCCCTGGGATGGTGATCTTCACTGGGCAGTGACTCAGTGAGAGCCATCCCACACCAACCAGTGGGAGCCTTATCTCATGCATGGGTAAACTGAGGCCCATGGTTATCCGGCCTGCAAGTGGCAGAGCAGGGAGTAAGCCCTGAGTAGAGTGCCATGGTGTCAGCCTAGCTCACAGTAACCTCACACTCCTGGAATCTGGCATTCCTCCTGCCTAGCCTCCTGAGTAGCTGGGACTACAGGCACATGCTACCATACCTGGCTAATTTTTTTCTATTTTTAGTAAAGACGGGGTCTTGCTCTTGCTCAGGCTGGTATTGAACTCCTGAGCTCAAGCGATCCTCCCTCATCGGCCTCCCAGAGTGCTAGGATACAGGCATGAGACACCATACCGGGCCAACCCTCCAGTCTTGACTCCCAGCCCAGGAGCTCTCTGCTTCCCAGTTTGGCACTCACTGTGTCCCACAGCGCCACCTGCCGCTCACTCATGCGGCTGAAGCCCGTGGTCAGGATCTTTCCATCCGACACGAACACAGCACGCACAGGCCGGGTCCCCTCGTGCGGACGGTCCTTCTCCTGCAACGAAAGGGAGGTGGTAGGTCAGGCACCCACACACACCCTAAGGGACCAGTCTCAGGTGGGAGCAAGGGAAGGCAGCATCCAAGCGCCTGGTTGATGACAGGTAAAAGGGATAAAGGTCCCAGGGTCAAGGGTCAGGGTTCATGGTGACTCACAGCTACAACAGTGCCTTTTCGGGGCTCAATTATGCGCACGCGCTTGTCGCGGCAGGAGGTGCAGATGAGGGCTCCGTCTCGGCTCCAGTCCACGCTGTAGATCGTGTCTGGGTGCACGTCTGGGCCCAGCGTCAGCACGGCCACCCCAGTGCCCACGTCCCACACCAGGATCACATTGTCACAACCTGTGCAATTCCCCCCAGTGCCAGAAACTATGATCCTTCTGCCCTCATCCATGTCAGGCCACCAGCCACCCCTCGTCCCCCACCCCCTGTGGCACCTGCACTTAGCAGCACATTCTGGGCTGTGGGGTGCCAGGTCACGATGCCCACGCGCTTGGTGTGGCCCTCCAGGGTGATAACGGGCTCCCGCAGGGGCAGTGTCAGGCCCCCATCAGGGATCTCCCACACCTGCAGAGAAGGGGTGAGTGAGTGAATTAGTGAGTCTTTGGGGCTCCAAATGTCAGATCCCATCCTGGAGCCCTCCTCCTAGCCCCTGGGTCCCCATCACCACTCACCATGACTGTGCAGTCCTCAGAGCCACTGGCAATAACATTGTCATTGTGTGGGCACCAGGCGATGTCCAGCACAGGGGCTGTGTGGCCACAGACTGTGGGTGCGTTCTTGTCCACACGTCCAGTCTAGAGGGCACAGGAGGGCCTTTAATGGCAGCACTTTTGCCCTCCAAACTCAATCCAACCTCCCTACACCATTTTGGAGAGGTCCAGAGAGGAAGGCTGTGGGGTCCCTGGGAAGTGGACCAGTGCCTGGGGTGGGGAGGGTTTGTTCTCTTTGCCCTAGTCCCAGAGTTGCCTGGGCAAACCCCAGGATGCGGGGTCCTGCCCCTGCCTTACTATGAGACCCTGGCAAAGTTCCCACCAGTCTCTATCTCAGTCTCTAGTCTGTGCCTGAGGGTGGGCACCCCCACCCCAGCGTCCTGGAGTGAGGCTTCCCAACAGGCCAACGCCCGGGACCCAGGACAGGTGTAGGGTTGGGGCTCTCCAGGGAAGAATGTGAATGGTGGGGCTGCAGGGATGGGTCCTGCCAAAAGGAGAGGTCCGAGGAAGTCTGCCAAAATTGGCCCCCAGGCAGGAACAGAGGTTTGGAAATGGCCTCTTCCGGGGAGAGCTGCTTCAGCAGGGCTTCCTGTGTAGAGAGCCGTGCAGGGTGTGGGCCCAGCTCTCACCCCGACAACCACTTCCTCTTCTTTTTGCTTCCATCGGCCCTTTTAAGGTAACAGCTTAGGGCCCATCTCCCCTTCCTGTCTTACCCCCCAAAGAGCACAGGAGTGTGCTGGGGTGGAGTCAGCAGACAGCAGGTGGAGGGGCAGCTCGACCAGAGGGAAAGCTGGGCTGGGGAGGGGAGAAGGCCTCTTGCATCATCTCTGCCTGTGAGCGGGGGGCTGGAGCTTATTGGGTCCCCAAGGGCTTAGCCTGGCTTCTGAGACCTGGAGTCCCTCCCAGCTGAGAGAACACTGCTGGGCCTGTCCTGACCTCATGCCAGCCCTCTCCGTGCTTCTGAGGAAAGAGCCTCAGGCTGAGACTCAGGAGACCTGGCCCTGGGTCTGCAGGACTTGCCGTGTGACCCTTCTTGTGCTGTCTCCCATCTGAGCTTCAGTTTCCGCACAGCCACAGCATGGAGGAGCTGGAGGGAGCTTAAGGCTCATCTAGCCCAGCTCAGTGTTACAGATGACAACATTGAGGCCCAGGAATACTTGGTGGACAGTCACCTAATCAGGACCTCCCCAGAGCCATGGGTTAGGTGCAGGAACTGCTGTGTCCAGGGGCTCACCTTGCCCAGGGGCAGTACCAGGAAGGCTCCTCCCCCACTGGCCTCACAGATCAGGGCCATGAACTTGGGGTTGACGGCACAGAAGCCACTGTCCCAGGTGGTCTGTGAGACACGCACATCCTCATAGCACTGGTCGGCCTTGGCCGGCTGTCCAAACACGTGGCGGAACTTGCTAGAGCGGACCACCTGCCGGCTCATCCTGGGGGCACACAGGTTGAGAGCTTTTCTCCCTTCAGGTCAGCTCTGATCTTTCAGTGGGCCCCACCTCCCCCAGGACACCCCTCAGTCCCAGCATCATCCCTGGGGGCTCCTTGCCCCTTACTCTCTGTGGCTGACAGTCTGCCACCCTCCCTGCTCACCTTCTCCACCCACTGCAGGCCTCTCTGAGCTGCCCTCTCAGTCCCACAGCCTCAGCCTCTGCAACAGAGCTGGTGTGGAGTGGCGCCCAGCGCATGTTTGTTCACTGACTGGCCTTCGATGCGGAGCCCTTCGTTTCTAATGGCTCAGATTCCAGGGCATCAGCCCAGATGGCAGAGAGTGGGTTCTCCCTTAGTTACTGTGTCCAGAGGCCACATCCCTCATACCCACATGGAGAGCTTCCTAAAGGCAGGGTCAGGGGCTGGCCCTGCCTCGCCTCCTGGCACAGGGCTGGACACACAGGAAGAAGTGGAGGGGAGGCCTACCCAGATGGAAAGAGGTGACAGGATGGCTTCCCCAGTAGGTCTCTGGGCAGCAGAAACCGGTCGTGGCTCATGTCCCAGTACCTCCTCCTGCCTACACCTCTGCTTCTCGCCTCCGCTCTCAAAAAGCAGGTGACCTTAAGTGCCATCTTCACCCCCATGGGAGCTACACACAGGGAGAGGCCAACCCTGGCTTCTCTGAGGTCCAGCTAGGATGGTTCCCCCCACTATGGCTGGGTGGGGAGCAAGGAGCTCCAGGGGCCAATCCTGTGCCCAACAGCATCACCTTCCTGCTCAGTGAAGGGGCCTGTGCCATGCTCAGAGGGCACCCTGCCCAGAGCCTTCTGCCCACCTCCGCCACAGCTTCGCCCACTGCCCTGCCTTGGGCTCCAGCCCCCAGCCCACCCTGGGCCCGGGGAGGAGGCTGCTAGGTCTGCCGCCCCGAAAGCTGTGAGGAGGTGTGTGAAGGGCCCCAGTCTCATGTGCAGCCTGGGTATGGGGAGAGGGGCACCCCAGACCAGAGGTGGGGGGACAGGAAGCTATCGCCACACCCTGCCTCCTCCCCCACCGCAGGTACCAGGCCCGGAAACCACGGAAAGGGGAACTTGGTCTTTTCTTGTTTTGCTCTCAACCCCTTCCTGTCTCCAAGCCCAGGGCAGCTGCCCCGCTCACCCCACCCTGCGCCCCACTCCCACCCGCAGAGACTCCCATTCCGGAGCATTTGCTGACCCCGGCTCCCCACCCCCATCTTGGCTGCGGGGGGCCCCTCTCCCTCACCTCCTCGGAGCCCTCTGGTCCCTGGCAGGCCCTCGATTTCCAGGCAGCGTCCCTCCAGGCGGCCGGACCCACCGGCTCCCTGGCCCCAGCCCTGCGGGGTGCTGACAGCCCGCCCGCCCCCGCAGCCCGCGGCGCCCACGCTCGCGCCTGCCCCACAGGTGGCCGGTGGCCGCCAGGCCACCCCCGCCGCCACGGGGGCCCCAGCCTTACCTGCTGCCGAGCTGAGAGTGGAGAGTGACCCCCCAAATGGAGGCGGAGGCGGAGGCGGAGGAGGAAGGAGCGGAGGAGCCCAGACGCGCCCGCTAAGGATGCTCTTGTCAAGACAATGAATGAGAAGCGGCCGAGCGCCGCCTCCTGCGGGGGGCAGCGCCCCTCGGGGCGGAGCTCTCGGGGCCGGGCCCGCCCCCGACGGCCGCCGCCACCCGCGCCCCAGCCCGCCTCCGGCTAGGCGACAACCGCGGGACCCAAGCACATGCTGCTGGCCAGTCGCTCCGAATCGAACGTGCACTTTTTAAAAATGTCAAAATGCAAAAATAGCCCATTCTTCCTCCGTCATTCAGCCCGCCCCAGCCTCCTCGCCATCCTTTCCCCCGCATTCGTGACAGCTCTCTGGCAGCTCGCCAGGCCTCCGGACGGACCCCTGCGCCGCCGGCAAGGCAGGACAACGAGGACGAGGGGACCTAGGTTCTTGCCCCGGCTTCTAGATCTACTCATGGGTGGCTTCAGGGATCATTTATCCTCCGGGGTGTCCTGTCTTCACCTGGAGCACCCTTGCCCACCTGCTTCACAGGGTTGTGGCAAGGAACAGCTGAAATAACCCGGCATTATGGAGCACAGGGCTGGACACACAAGAAGTGTGGGGGGTCCTGCCCAGAGGGAAAGAGGTGACAAGATGGCTTCCTTAGTAGGTCTCTGGCCACCAGAAACCAGTGATGGCTCAGGTCCCAGTATCTCCTCCCTACACCTCTGCCTCTCACCTCTGCTCTGAAAAAGCAGGTGCCCTTAAGTGCCATCTCCACCCCCATGGGAGCTACACACAGGAAGGGAGAGGCCAACCCTGGCTTCTCTGAGGTCCAGCCAGGATGGTTCCCCCTCACAGAGGCCATGGGTCAGGCTCTCCGCCTGGCGGGAGGAGAGAGGAGTCCGGACGTCACTCAGACCCGGGCCGAAGGAAGAGTCCACTCCTGTCCTGCATTCAGAGTGCATTGTGCACAGAGCACCAAGGCCGGTGAAAAAGGCCTACTCTAGAATCGGGTTGTTTTCTGAGTGTGACCTGTGGCTGTCACACCTATTGACAAATACCTTTCTCAGCCTCGGTTTCTCCCTCTGTAACAGAGCCACACCTACTGAATAGGGTTATGGGGGTGATTACCTAAAATAACCCAAAGAAAGCCTTATGCACCTCATGGGAGAGTGGCAAGTGGCTTAATAAATATTAGCTCTTATTATTATTGTTTACAGAGTATTTGGGCTGGGCCTGAAGGATGAGAAAGAGCCAACAGACAAGGCTTGCAGGGGTCCTGTGGGCTGGGGGACAGCCTGAGCACAGGCCCAGTGATGTGAAGAGGTTCAAGGAACAGCAAGAGACTGGTTCAAATCCTATTCCACCACCGACTGAATGTGTGCTCTCGGGCAAGAGGCCTAATCTCTCTGAACATCGGTTTCTTCATCAGTAAATGAGGGATAAATTAAGATTTGTCCTGCCCACCACACAAAGTTGAGGCTCTAATGAGACAATGCATGTGGAAATGACAGATAATTCAACTGTAAAAACCTGATTGTCCCAGTAGGACTGGACTGGGCTGAGAGTGGGCAGGGACTGTGATGTGCAGTCCCCAACTGAAGTGATAAGAACAATAGCTGGTGTTTACTGAGTACCTACTATGTGGAAGGCACAGCTCTAAACACTATAAATATACTACAACTCATTTAATCCTTAAATGCCCCTAGATGGCAGCTACTGTCTCCATTTTACAGATGAGGAAACTGAGGCACACACTGCCTTCAACTGTGGAGAACCCCATTGCCACAGAGAGGACAAGCACATTGGTGAAAACCATGCCCCCCAAAGGCAGTGAGCCTGACAGGCCTGGAGAGGGACAGACAGCACCTCTTCCAGACACTGGGTGGCCTGCAGCACGGGGGGTGCATGGACAAGGGGCTGCCTGAGAGGATAGACTTGAGGTCAGTGCAGGAGGTTCAGGGAGGCAGATGTCCACAGCGCACAAGACCGAGTTAGAAGGCCAGGCGCAGTGGCTCACGCCTGTAATCCTAGCACTCTGGGAGGCCGAGGCGGGCGGATCGCTCGCCCAGGAGTTCGAAACCAGCGTGAGCAAGAGCGAGACCCCGTCTCTACTATAAATAGAAAGAAATTAATTGGCCAACTAAAAATATATGGAAAAAATTAGCCAGGCATGGTGGCGCATGCCTGTAGTCCCAGCTACTTGGGAGACTGAGGCAGTAGGATCGCTTGAGCCCAGCAGTTTGAGGTTGCTGTGAGCTAGGCTGACGCCATGGCGCTCACTCTAGCTTGGGCAGCAGAGTGAGACTCTGTCTCAAAAAAAAAAAAAAAAAAGAGACCGAGTTAGTTCAGGGGCAGGCGGTGAAGGCCCTGCTGCGCGGCGTTCTGTGTGTTTGAGAAGGAGCTGACGCTTGCCTAGGAGGGCGTGAGAAGGGCATTTGTCTCTCTTGTTGCTGCCAGCGCGCCTTCTTCCCACTTTACTCCTGGCAGTATCTGGACTTCCCTTTGAGGAACCAACCTTTCCTCAGGCAATCCATGAAGTTCGGGAGGGGATCCGGGTGGGCCCATGGCCCATGCTTCCCCAGCCAAAGCAACCTTTTTCCATTGCTCAGGGATGGGACACTTGATTCAAGTCTACACAATCAGAAGCTACTGGGAGTTACTGGAAGAAGGAAGCCCTCTTTCCATGGGGGTTGGTAAGCTGATATGATATAAGCCCAGCACTGGTAGTGACCATATGTCACCGTGTAGGAATGAGCCCACACAGAAGACTGCAGAGGCAAGATGTGTAGACAGACATACCCTTGACATCATTTGAGTAGCTGGATCAAGCTATGCCTGAACCCCTTAACCTTTCTGTTACATAAGGCAATAAGTTTCTTTTTCCCATAACCTGGTAAGTTTGAGTTGAATTTCTGGCACTTGCAACTGAAAGCATTCTTCTGACTGGTACACCTGCCCTGGAGGGAGACAGGACCAGAGGCCCTTCCGAGGAGCCAGATACATACAGTAGGAATGAATTAAAATGTTGAGATAAAGTCCAAACTCCTTAGCAAGGCTCACATGGCCTTCTTTGGTCTGTCCTGCCCTAAACAGGCTGCAGAACATAATGGGGTCAGACAGATCTGAAAACCCTAACTTCACCATCTCCTTGTCACCCCTGGCCAAGTGAGGTTTCCTCATCTAGAAAAGGTGCACAGCAGCTCTGACTTTATAGAGTATGAGGACTGATTGAAATAATTTATAGTGAATGCTGAGCATCGTGCCAGTAACCATGCGTGAGTGTGCTGGAATGCTTCCCACTCTCTGGGCTTTCCTCATGGAGAAAGCATGGCCCTAGAACCACACAGGTAACATGTCCTTGGGAAGTCACTTCCACTTGGAGTTTTCTGCCCTCCAAATGGTGGTGTTCTCTATATACATATGAAAAGGATTCTTACTCTTTTTTTGAGACAGGGTCTCACTGTGTTGCTTATTTTCCATCCCCTTCCTCATCCATCCATCCAACCACCCACCTGGTTGTGTCCCAGGCAGTGTGCTTGGTGCAGGGGATCCAGAAGCTAATTAGGCACATCCCCTAATATGAGAGAGGACCTGATCAAGAGATATGGACTGGTGACCCATGCCAGGCCAACAGCACCCTGCGACTTAATTCTAGGCCTTTAATTGGAGCTTTCTGTTGAGTGACTCAGATTATAGGATAGAAGTCTAAGAGATGCTGGTGGTCGTCTCACCTTCATCTGAAGCAAGACTGCCTGAGAACAGACCCAACCTGTAGGGGGACAGTAGGACCAAGAAAGGAAGAGAGTAAGACAAAATAACTGTTGAAGACCCTAGATCTGGCTGGGCGCGGTGGCTCACGCCTGTAATCCTAGCACTCTGGGAGGCCGAGGCGGGAGGATCGCTCAAGGTCAGGAGTTCGAAACCAGCCTGAGCAAGAGTGAGACCCCGTCTCTACTAAAGAAAATAGAAAGAAATTAATTGGCCAACTAAAAATATATAGAAAAAATTAGCCAGGCATGGTGGCACATGCCTGTAGTCCCAGCTACTCAGGAGGCTGAGGCAGGAGGATGGCTTGAGCCCAGGAGTTTGAGGTTGCTGTGAGCTAGGCTGACACCATAGCACTCTAGCCTGGGCAACAGATTCAGGCTCTGTCATAAAAAAAAAAAAAAAAAAAAAAAGGGACTTCCATGTGCAGCTTCTCTAATCCTGGTCTACAGACAGCTGACAGTGCACACT
>CAUYRT010093965.1:0-49109 GCA_963574885.1 Lepilemur ruficaudatus
AGATTTTTGAATGTAACAAGATAGGTCAACTTGAGTGGTAATATATTTTGGGAGATCAGCTCACTATAAATTGTGACTGTAAACATTATACTGTAAATGCTTTGTAGTTTTCCCCCAATAAAAAAGGAAAAAAAAAAAAAAACTCTGAACAACATATGCTGCAAACAACTTGATTAGATCTGATCTTAAGCCACACAGACCCAGACAGGATGGACCTTTTTTACATCCGAGCCAGTTATTTCTCCATGCATTGCTTGAAACGACTCTTCCTATCTCCTCTCTTGGTCTCTTCTGGTTCATTTTTCATCCTCCAGCCAGAGAAAACATTTTGAAATGAGCCCCGTTGTGTCACTTCCATTTGTAAAACCCTTCATTGGCTTTTCAGTGCCTCAGGCTGAAGTCTAAACGTGTTACTATATAACCTGGTACCGTAACACAGACGCGCTCTCCTTCCAGCTCCATCTCTGGTCTCTCTTCTCTGGGTGCTGTGCCATCAAGCAACAAGAAACTTCTCCACGGCCCTCATGTGCTCTCTCTTGACACCATCATGCACACTTGCCTACATCCGTCACACTTCCTTCCTCACCTAACAATTCTGACCTGCATTTAGGTGTCTCTTCCCCAGAGAGCCTTCCCTGACAGCAAAGTCAGGACTAGATACACCTGCAGTATTACAGCGTTTGATTTTGATACAGCATCCTTTAGCCTCAGTCATCTCTCTGGTACAAGAGCCGCTTTTGTTTTTCAAAGCTCATTGTTGCCAACACCAGCGATACCGGTTAGGTGCATCAATTCATTCATTCATTTATATTCAAACAGTGAGCGAGCACCCGCCAGGCAGTATTCTTTAAGGGCTCAGAGATCAGCAAACAAGTGTTTGGGATACAAAACAACAATTTCTGCTCTCATGCAGCTCTTTTTTTTTTTCCTTCTGGGAGTAGGCAAAGAAAAATCAGCAAACATAAGACAAAAGTGAATTCAATAGCATTTTAGAAGGTGATAAATGCTATGGAAATGAGGAATAGAACAGGATAAGGGAGACTGAGAGAGAAGGGGGTAGGAGATAGCATTTGAAAATTCTAATAAAAAACTTGAACAAGGATAGAAAGTCAGCCACAGGGTTCTAAGGGAAGTACATTCCAGACAAACTCCTAAGTATTAATGTGAGGAAGTACCTGGGGTAGTAGAGAAAGATCAAGAAGACCAGTGTGGCTGGTGTTGAGTGGGCAAGCGGAAGGTGGGGGCATGAACTCATAGAGTTACTAGGGAGGTATTTAGGGTCAAGGTAAGGGTTTGTCTTGCCAATTTCTGGGTCTTGCCTCCCCTCCCTGGAGCTGGGGGATATGACCTATTCTGGCCAACCCTTTACCTTCTCCCTTGCATACAGCCGTCAAGGCAGCACTCTTTCGTGAGTTTAATATAGACACTGCTCGGTACGTAAGGAGACATGGAAGGGGGAGAGGTTGCTCTCTTTATTGTAAGATTCTTACTTGTGGAAAAAACTATAAGGCTAGCATAGCATGTGGCTTTATTTTCTGTCATATCTAAATAACTTGTTTAAGAATACAGTTAGTAGAGAGGAAAATTGCTTTATGAGAGGAGCAAAGAAAAAAAATCCCAAAATACATTATTTGAGATTCTATGTTCAGGGAGGGCTGAAGCCAGCCTCTACCTTGAATGCTAGGGTAAAGTTTGTTTAAGTTAGATTTACATTTCCATCACTTGCAAGTTATAATCCTCAGTAATGCACCTCTCAATAATCCCAGATCACCCTCTGATTTCTTTTGATTTCAGAGTATTATAGGGGTACAAGGTTTTGTACCATTTGAGTCAAAGTTATAAGTGTGTCCATCATCCAGATAGTGTGCATTGTACCCATTAGGTGTGAATTTACTCATTCCTCCTGCCCCCTCACACCTGCTTGATTTCTGTTGAGTATTACTATCATATGTACACATGAGTGTTGATTGATTGGTTCCAATTTAATAGTGAGCACATGTGGTGCTGATTTTTCCATTCTTGCGATACTTCACTTAGAAGAATGGTCTCTAATTCCAACCACGCTGTTAAAAAAGCTATTATAAGTTCACCATTTTTTAAAATAGTTGAGTAGTACTCCATGATATACATATACCACATTTTATTAATACACTCGTGTATTGATGGACACTTGAGTTGATTCCACATCCTTGTGATTGCGAATTGTGCTGCAATTTGAGTACAAGTGTCTTTTTGATAAAATGACTTTTTTCCTTTGAGTAAATACCCCATAATGGGATTGCTAGAAAAAATAATTCTATGCTTTCTTTGTATGGAACCATAAAAGATCCCCAAAAGCCAAAGCAACCTTAAGCAAAAAGAACAAATTTGGAGGCATCACTTTATCAGACTTCAAGCTATGCTATAAGGCTACGGTAACTAAAATAGCATGGTACTGTCCCAAAAATAGAGACATAGACCAATGGATTAGAACAGAGAACCCAGATATAAAACCATCCTCATATTACTATCTGATCTTTGGCAAAGCAGACAAAAAATACACTGGGGAAAAGAATCCCTATTTGATAAGTGGTGCTGGGAAAGTTGGATAGCCACATGTAGAAGACTGAAACACGATTTATACCTCTCACCACTCACAAAAATTAATTCATTTTGGGTAACAGACTTAAACCTAAGGCATGAAACTATAAGAATGCAAGATGAAAATGTTGGAAAAAAAAACTCTTATAGATATTGGCCTAGGCAAAGAACTTATGAAGAAGACCTCAATGGCAATCACAGCAACAACAAGAATATATATATATATATATATATATATATATATATATATATGACCTGATTAAATTAAAAACCTTCTGCACAGCCAAAGAAACTATCATCAGAGTGAATAGACAACCTACAGAATGGAAGAAAATGTTTGCATGGTATACACCCAATAAAAGGCTGATAACCAGAATCTACAAACAACTCAAACAAATCAGCAAGAAAGAAAATCAAACAATCCCATTAAAAAGTGGGCAAAAAACATGAACAGAGACTTTTCAAAAGAAGATAGACTAATGGCCAAGAAACATATGAAAAAATACTCAACATCTCTAATCATCAGGGGAATGGAAATCAAAACCACAATGATATATCACCTAACACCAGTCAGAAGGGCTTTTATCAAAAAGTCCCAAAACGACAGTTGCTGGCATGGATGCAAAGAGAAAGGAACACTTCTACACTGTTGATGAGACTGCAAACCAGTACAACTTCTATGGAAAGTAGTATGGAGATACCGCAAAGAACTAAAAGTAAATTTACATTTCACCCTCTGATTTTCTATTTTTGTAAATATCATGTTGGGGGCAGGCACTGTTTCTGCATACACATCACCCCACATTGCAGTGATCAACTGATAGCCAACCCTGTTCCTTCTAAAGTCCTAACCACTTCCCATCTCCTCCAATCATTTAAAGCATGACACAGGTATCATATAGTTTTATCTCCAGGCATCTGTGTATCTTCAAAATAAAACTTTTTAAAAACATAACCACAGGCCAGGTGTGGTGGGTCACGCCTGTAATCCTAGCACTCTGGGAGGCCAAGGTGGGTGGATCGTTTGAGCTCAAGAGTTTGAGACCAGCCTGAGCAAGAGCAAGACTCCGTCTCTACTAAAAATAGAAGGAAATTAGCTGAAAAACTAAAAAAATATATAGAAAAAAATTAGCCAGGCATAGTGTAGTCCCAGTTACTTGGGAGACTGAGGCAGGAGGATCACTTGAGCCCAGGAGTTTGAGGCTGCTGTGAGCTAGACTGATGCCATGGCACTCCAGCCCAGACAACAGAGTGAGACTCTGTCTCAAAAAAAAAATAAAAAAAAAATAAAAAAAAATAAAACAAGAAAAAAACCTCACAAATTAGAGAAACATAAAATCACAATAGTTATTTTTAATTGGACGCATTTATTTAGCAGATTGACCGTTTTAGGGAGTGGCAAGAAGGTTGTATATCTACTTCTTGTTCATGGCTTGAGCTCCTAAGTCATGAATAGCTTCCATTTGTTTATATTTCTTTCTGGGCTGAGATTATCTGGTACAAGTGGTTTATAATTTCACTAGACATATAAAGAGAAGAAACTTCTTGATATTGATTTAAGGGAGAAAGAATAAAAGGTAATTCAAATTAGATAACTTAACATCCTTTGTATTTAAGATTAATTACTACTTTCCTTTACAGAGGTGTTGCAGTGTTTGTCCTAATCCAGAGCCAGAAATAATACTTTAAGAAGTATTCTTGGTAATATTTTCCTGCTACTTTATGTGGTTCCCAATGCTTGAAGGCTGAGAGTATTTGTAATGAGTAATGATTTATAAATTGTTCTGGGGGAATTGTAACCTTGATATAAACAAAAATAGAAAGCCAATTATTAAAATCCACCAAAAGCATCCCACTGACTATAGGAAATAAACCAATAAATATGTAGGATGTGAAAACAAGGCCAGCCCTCTGCCACTTACTTGTTCAACCACAGCTGAACTATGGTTCATTTATCTTTATATCCTTAGATTTAACAGTACATAGTAAATGCTCAATAAATTTTGAAGGAAGGGGAATAAGAGAGTTAGTTAAAAATTATTGGTTTTGAGCTCTCTCTTGAGTCACAATCATAAGGTCTGGGGAACTGTGTATGAGAAAATACCTTTCCAAGGTAATTGTCATAAGTAATTGTGCAATACTTTTCTCTACAGTCCTCAAAGAGGGCATTCCTACACAAGATCTGGGACAGCGGGGATTGTTAAGAGGCTTCATGATGTGTAAACATCCCTGGCTGCTCATTTTTCCCCTTTAGACTAAGAATGGGGTTGGCATCATGGTGTTCTCAGAGACATTCTGTGCAATAAAGACTGGTGGTGCAGCTAAAGCCTGTAAGTACAATCAAGAATATTTGCTGAGATACTTAAGGCCTCTATGCTGGGAACATTTATTGACAAATTTAATTCATGAGGAAAACAATATTATACCTTGTGAGAGTTAATAAAAATTTATTCTCATAATGGTGTCAGTGCTAGAAAAACTGTGACAAATTATCTAGTCTCAGAGATCGTCTTCTCAATAATACTGGTATTTCCAAAGTCTTTTGGTCAATGGTGATTTCCAACACCACATGCCAAATGTTAGAGGAAGTACCATAATGAAATTAGAACAGCACAGACGAAAGAGTGAAAGAGCAGGGTAAGCACTCCCAAGTTTTGTTCACACTCTCTAGATTGACCTCTGATTGACACAGTGTGGGTGACACAGTTTGTTTTCCCCACCACCTCCTCCAGCTCATCATTCCTATTAGACTCTTAGACAAAAGGAATGTGGAAAGGACAGCACCTGTCTCACGGGCATGCTCCAACACAGCACATTATTAAATGAAGTTACATCCTTTACTCCCATGTACTTTGGTCTGTCTTGACCAAAAAATAAAATGTTAAAAAGTCTATAATTGTTGAGCAATTATAAACAAGAAACTTTCTTTCCTTCCTTCCTTCCTTCCTTCCTTCCTTCCTTCCTTCCTTCCTTCCTTCCTTCCTTCCTTCCTTCCTTCCTTCCTTCCTTCCTTCCTTTCTTCCTTCCTTCCTCTCTTCCTCTCTCTCTCTCTCTCTCTCTCTCTCTCTCTCTCTCTCTCTCTCTCTCTTTCTTTCCTTCCTTGTTTTGTTGCCCAGGAGTACAGCGGCACCATCGTAGCTCACTGCAGCCTTGAACTCCTGGGCTCAAGCTATCCTTCCGCCTCAGGCCCCCAAAGTGCTAGGTTTACAGGCATGAGCCACCACTTCTGTTCCTTTCATCCTGTTCTTGATACCTTCATTTTATTTATTTTATTTTATTTTATTTTTTTTTTGCAGATCCAAAGTTTGACTTATGTCATATTGTTTCTGCTCAAAGTACTTACTTTGATATTTATTGTGGAGTACTCCAGTTAATAAGGAATTCTCTCAGATTTTGCCAGAGACAGTATTTCTGCATTACTTTTAAAGTTTATTTTTACTGGTTATAGTACAATGTGTATTTTTTTTCTTTCATAACATTGAAGATCTTAATCCATTGTGATTTTGCTTACATGGTTTCTATGAGAAGTCTGCTGTACTTCTTATCCTTGCTTATCTCCAGATAATGGTCTCAATAAACCTTCTTATCATTATTATCACATCTCCACCCAAGGAAAAATTAATTAAATTTAAATTTCTCCATAGAGAAAGTTAAATACCATGAAGGGCCACAGGACATTGCAATACATAAGGTTTTCCCCCCACCCCCTAAGCACTAACTTTCATACTGTCAAGAGCAATACTATTGCTGTTGAGAATGCATGTTCTCTAAGTAATGTGACTTTCCTTTTGGCCTCCTCAAATTTTTCTCTGCTGTTTTGAAATTTTTTTGAACTTTTAATTGTGATAAAAAACGTAGCAAAATTTATAATTTTAGCTATATTTAAGTATACAGTTTAGTGTTATTAATGGATTTTTTTGTGTGTCATCCTTGTGCAAAGGCCATGTTAATCTTTTCTGTATCTTACCAATTTTAGTAAACGTGCTGAAAAAGTGAGTGCATTGCCTTTGGTTTTTGACAGTTTGAAAATGATATGCCTGTGTGTGTATGTGTGTGCATGCTCATGTGTGTGTGTGTGTTTGTATTTGATATTCATACCACTTGATGTCCTATGAAATTCTTAGACTGTTTAATGTCTGTCAGCAATTTTGGAAAATTCTTGGCTATAATTACTCAAAATATTTCTGTCATTTCTCTCTTCTTCACCTATTGATTCCAATCATACTTCGGTTGCTCTGTTTGATACATTCCCACAGCTGTTAAAGGCTCTGTTCTTAGGGTTTTCCCATGCTTCTTTCTCTTTACATTTCAGTTTGAGCCATTTCTATTTACCTGTCTTCAACTTGACCGATTCTTTCCTTGGGTATACTGATGAGCTCATCAAAGGTGTTCTTCTTTTCTATTACTTTCTTTCTGATTTCTGTAATTTCCAGTACATTCTTTCTCATGGTGTGCATCTCTCAGGTGAAATGTCCTGTATGACTTTGCGTATTGTTTACTTTTTCCATTAGAGCAGAGCTTACCAATCTTGGCACTGTTGAGATTTTAGATTGGATAAAGTTTTCTTGTCAGGGATTGCCCTGCACATTGTGGGATATTTAACAGCATCTCTGGCCTCTACTCACTGGAGTTGATCTCCACCACCCCCCTCCCAGCTGAGAACCGCTGCCGCAGAGTTGTTTTAGATCCTAGCTGTTTTAGATTCCTATTCCATTGTTGTATTATCTGTTTCATATCTGAATGTAGTTCTCATAATTGCTTTGCCTCTTCAGACTGTGTTCAGACTTGTCTTTTTGTGTGTATCACAGTTTTTCAGTGAAAAACAGACACATTGTGAAAAACAGGAGACACTGAGGTAAATATTTTTATGCTTGAAGTTGAGCTCACTTTTCTTTCTGTTAGGCCTTAATGTAAGGGAGTGTTAATGTTAATCTTGTCAGGAGTTAGGTTGGTTTTTAAGTTTTTTGTTGTCCCAGAAACTTTAACTTCGCGTAGTGATGGCCTCCTCACTTAACTTTATGTTTTCCTTTTTCACTGCTTCCTAGAGAAAGTCAGTCTCTTCCAGCACTCCCCTGCTGATTCCACTGCAGTGTCTGCTGGATGCTAGCTAGCGTTAGTGGTGGCAGGGAGAGGGAATGGAGCTCTCTCTGATGTTCTAATTTAGCCTTAGTCTTAGGTAGGTATTGTGAAGCATGAGCTCCATTCTTCCTCGATATTTAATGCTGAGCCTAATACAGATTTTTGCACCTTCCCCAGGAACAGAGCTTATTTTTTCCCCCTCTTTCTTCCCAGCAACATTGGATTTCCACCAGTTCCCTCAGGATATGTTTTTGATGCCCTACCCCCTGCAATGTTAACATTTTTATCCCTTAGAGGAAATTAGGAGACAGTTCTGGGTTGAGTTTCACTGGTGGTCCCAATGTCTCTCCCCCAGCTGTGGTAGGATTCCATTGCCCAACAGCTTTGGAAGACCTTCTCTACTTATTATGGCCTTTTCTCTTGCAGAGGACAGGAGTCAGGGAGAGATTTTGGTAGTGGCTATTCTTCCACTTTCATAGCCTGTCCCATGGAAGAGCTTTCTCAGGATTCTCCCCAGTCATCCCCTTGAGTCTTAGTGGGGTTCCTGGAGAAAGAGCCTCCAGGAAAATGCAAACCTCCTATATTTGAAGCTTCCAGAGGCTGCAGACTGTAATTCCAACACACACTCAGCCTTTAGTCATTCACTGAAAAATCTTAACTAAGTGTTTTCCTTGGCTTACATAGTGTATGGTGGCACCTACTCCAGTAAGCAAACATGCAGGCCCTGTTTCTCTCTTCAAATGCATGTGCCTCACTAGATGTCAGGTTAGCTGTTTGCCTGAAGACCTCAATTTTCTGACTAATTCAAGAAAAGTCACTAATTTGTATTATTTTCCAAGATTTTTCTTGTTGTGAGCACGAGACTGACACCCTTTCCAACTGATTACATCTCCAAGGTGAACCTAGAAGGCTTACTACCATTTTATTTAATAAGAGGATATTTGCAATGAATATTGAACTCTGAGTTGACAGGTTTTTTTTTTTTTTGCATTTAAAATTGTTCTGTATTGTCTTCTAGCTTGCATTGTTTTAAGTAAGAAATTTGGTGGTGATTCTTTATCTCTGTTCCTCTGTATATAATGTGGCCTTTTATTTATGTTTCCTTTTATAATTTTTTGTTGTTATTGGATTTCAGGAATTTGCCAATGATATAATCCTGTGGTTTTGGTTTATGGTGCCTGAGGTTTAATGAGCTTCTTGGATCATCAGATTTGTAAAATTTGTGGCCATTATTTCTTCAAATTATTTTTTTTGCCCCAATCTTCCTCTTCTTTTTTCCCTCATATTCTACTTATATGTATTATACATCATATTGTCTCATAGTTCACACCAGCTCTGTTTATTCATTGCCTTCCTTTTTTCTTTCTCAGTGTTTCTATTTGGAGAGTTTGAATTTTCCTCTCTTCAAGTTCACTGACCGTGAAATTTTTATTTTACGTATTGCATCTTTTATCTCTAATAATTTGCTTATTGCTTTTGTTTTTGTCTTTGATCTCTCCTGCGTAGTTTTATGTTTCTCTTTACATCTTTGACCATAACTTTCATAGCTGTTTAATGTCATTTAATGTCTGTGCCTGCTAATCCTATCATGCTTGCCCCTTTTTTGTCCATTTCTGTTGAGCTGTAATTCTCCTGTTTATGCATCACATTTTTCTGCCTGCTTCTTTGCATGTCTAGTGATTTTCCATTGTACCCTGAATATTATACATTCTAACATCCTAATTCTTTAGTGCTAAATTTTTTTCTTTCAGATTTTTAATTTATCATAAATCAACTTGAGAATTCCAAGGCCTTAAAAAAAATAGTTGGTTCTGGGTAGTCTTCAGTCTAAGGCAGATTAACCTTAATCTCATGGTATGGACTTTCTGGATTCTCCTCTGAATGATCAGGATGCTCAGCAAGGTTTCTCCCATTTGCCTGCTTCCAACTTGAGCATCATCTTGTACAAACTTTGATTGTTTTTCCATTCACAGCTTTTCAATGGTTGATTTTTCTCTGGTACTTTTTCTTCACCTGACCTTGTGAATGCTGACCTGTATAGACACAGATCGACACTAGCGGGGACTCTTCTGCAGAATTCTGAAGTCTGTTGCAAGTCTCAGCTACCTCAGTAACTCTAAATCCTAATTTGTCCCCTCATCTCAGAGACCTTGCTGTGTTTTCTTCAGGCTGCCTGTCCCTGTGCTGCCAAATGGGAAGTGCCTATGGGCAAAATTGAGATAATCTCAAAGCTCACGTTGTTTGTTTTCTTCTTTGAGGATCACAGTCCTGCGCTGCCTGTTATCTAATGTCCGAACACAGTTATTTTGTACATTGGGTCTAGTTTTCCAGTTGCTTATGGAGGGGATATGTGCCTGTTAAAATTTACTCAACCAGAACCCTTAATAGAATGTTTGATTGCCTAAGGCACTGCACCTGTTTGCCTGATGCTCTGCGTCCTACTGGCCTGCATGCTTCTTAACAAGAAAACAAATGTATTAATTACAAAAGGGTTAATCTAGTCTTCAGATCACAATTTCCATAAATTCAAAACAGCTTCTCTTTATCAGTTATATGTCTTCCGCTAACAGGTTTTCTTCAGTTGGTTTGGCTCTATCACCCATCTGCAAAGATTGCAGGAGGCACAGAGTGTTTCTGTTATGAAAATGGAGGAGGCAGTGACACTTGTAATAACTTTCTATCTTCCCCTCCAGACCTATATTGACTTCCTGCACTGATCTTTGGAGCTCCCTGTTAATGCACAAAATTGTTCCAAAACCCCTCTTTTGTTTCTCAGACCCTAATGTCAAGTTATTAGAAGCCAGACAAGAGATCAAGTCATCTAATTAAGTGTGCAGAGCAGTGAGCACATAGGTAGCTTTTCTGAAATGATCTCAGAATGCTTAGAGGGGTGAATATAAAAAGAGTGCTAAGAATTGCATTTTTTAAAAAAAGCAGGAATAAAATAGTCTGACAAGTGAAGAAAAGCTAGTACAGAGTAATGCATGGCACACAGATGATACTCAGATACCCAAGCAATATTTGTGTAATGATATAAGGAAAAAATTAATGACTCTTGTATAGAGCTAAATGTGGTTTAGATACTCAGCAAGGAAAACCCAAAAAAGCATAGGTTTAGACAGAGAAACAAGAGATGGTCTAATTCCAGAGATGTAGAGTCAATACTCATAGTAATAATATTACTAATACTAGGTGACACTTACATAGTGCTTAAGCTCTAAATAGTATACAGTTAAGTGCTTTAAAAATTTAAAAATGTTACATGTTAAGTGTTTTACTAAGTGCCATATACATACATACTCATTTGATCTTTTAATTCCTTTGGGTGGGTTGCTATCATCATCATTCCCATATTACAAATAAAGTAACTATCCAAAGAAAGTTGAAGTTTCAGTAATTCATTTAAGGTCACTAACAGCTAGTAAGAGGTGCAACCAAGGATCCAGTTAAAGCAACCTACACCAAAATCCATATTTTTAACCACTGTGCTCTATTGAATTCTATGCATCTGGGGCTTTTCTCTGCTCCCAGACTGTTTTTGTGGGTGGCCAGAGTCCACTTAAAGGATTACAGAAGGGACGGTCTGGACACTACGGTGCTTCCTCTCATCACCTGGTTTACAGGTCTCTTACCTCCCTCCTCCCTGTCCCAGCCTGTGTCTGATCGGCGCGTCTACACGGCTGTCTCACATCACTGCACTGGATTTTGCTGTGGAACTGCATCAGCTCCTTTATACACGGGTTGTATTTTGAAAGGATCAATTCTGACAGAACCCTAGAAATAAATTGACAATTAAATACTTAGTAAAAAGATGTATTAAATTCAGTCAAAAAATAAAACATAAAAAACTCAGCAAAGGGGTGGGACATGCTTGAAAAGTAGTTGGGGAGCAGAATTAGGGGTCTTAATAGGCGGAAGGAAGTCTTCTAAAACTGATTTATGTGATTAACTGTACATCTTGGTAAATTCACTAAAAATCATTTAATTGTACACTGAAAATGGAGTAAAGGCATGATATGTAAAGTATACTTCAATAAAGAAAAAAATATACAGAACTGCATGTCACAAAGATAACTTTATGTAAATACATACATACGTAAATATAAAAGAAAACTCAGCAAAATGTGAAAAATGATTAGGGCATATCCTTAAGAAAACCACTGGGGATCTTTTAATTCTCCTCCCTTTGTCCTTGGGAAGAGACCCTTTGTCATGGGTCTTTGTCCTTGTCTCCTCCGTTTATGGTGCTTGCTTGCCCTTTGGTCTCCCGGGTTGTAATGTGGTTAAGTTTCATTAGAAGTTCCAATCAAATTGAATAAAACATATATGGTTAAAATATATTTTAAATTCTAATCTATGTCTTTGAAATATATTTATGATTATTGAGCTATTTTACATAATGTGCAACTATATGTTCAGGGCAACGTGCAGTTAAAATAAATCTATAACTTGAATACACAAACAGGAAAAATTAATCACTCATAAGGCAAAACCAAACAAAAAACAATGAAAATTTAGCCAAGGTTTAGTGGAGAAATGAGGTATTTAGGATAAATGTGAGCATTAAGATACTAGACTCATTTCTTTCTTATGAATGAGATATACTTATACAGCAATATGAATTCATATCTTGTTTTAGAGAAATTTGCTATAATAGGTCAAAAGGAAAGCTTGAACTCCTGCTCTAATATTGTTTCACTATTGCTATTTTTATTTCCCATTTACAAAAGTAATATATATTTATTGCAAAAAGTGGAAATATTTCACCACAAAATTGGTCATGCTACAAGATCCAGATAATCACGGTGAATATTTTTTGTATATTTTCTTTATTTCTTTTCCTTCCTTATATAATTTTTTTATTATTGAAAATTTCAAGCATACACTAAGAAGGAAGAATAATACAATGAGTGTCCATGGTCCTATTATTCAACTTCAACAGTTTTGCATCCGTCCTATTTTCTCCACTCGTCTCCCCTGAATCCCACTGGATTAATTTTGAAACGTTTCATATTGCTTCATCCATGAATGATTTAGTATCTGTTTCTAAGAGAAGTTTTTAATTTTTACTTAGTTTAGTACTATATTTGTGTAAAATATTTACATCGACCAGAATATAACCATGAAAGAATGCACACTCAGGAAAGTCACACAGATTCTCTCCATGGCCATTCATCTCTTTCCTCTCCATGTGGAGAATCATTTTTATTAGCTTATGAATTAGCCTTCAATTTTCTTTAAACATTGGCAGGCACATATCTTGTTCATACATTATTTTATATATCTGTCAACTTGCCTTTGAATATATACCTAGAAGTGGGATTCCTCAACTCAGATGTGATTCAGATGAAACATTGCAAGGTCATGCAAATCGTCTTTTGCACAGCTGCTATTTTGTAGGAGAGTTCCTGTTTTTCTACAGCGTTAACCATCAGATTATGTTGTCAAACATCTGAATTTTAGCTTACTGGATGTGAAAGAAATATTGTATCAGTTAATTTTTTTTCCTGAAAATTTTTCAGTGCTTAATATACATCCAGAAAAAAATCACAAACCATAAGTTTTCAGCTCAATGATTTTTAATAAAGTAAGTATACAAGTGTAATCAGCCCACAGTTTAGGAATTGAACACTGATAGCACCTCAGAAGCCCCAGTCAGGAACTTTATCCACCCAAAAATAACTATTATATTAACTCATGAAACCCTAGATTTGATTTGCCTATTTTTACACCATTACCTGAATGAAATTATATAGTAAATACTCTTTTATTTATAGTTATTTTATTTATTTTTATTTTTATTTGCCAACTTGTTTTTGTGAGATTTATCTTTGTGGCAACATGTAAATAAAATAGTTTGTTCTCATTTCTGTATAGCATTCCAATATGTGATAGAATCATAATTTATCCTATATTTGATAACACTGTGAAGTGTCTAGTCTTTACCTGTTATAAAGATTGTTGCCATGAACAATATTATATTATTTTTTCCTAAACATATATACATATCTGCACAATTTTTATAAATGTCTGGCATTAAATTAAAAATTACCAAGCATTATAAGATACAGGACCATATGACCAAAAACTAAGAAAAAATAAAACTGTAGAAAAAAATTCACAGATGATCTAGGTATTATAGCTATAAGAAAATAATTTTTAAAATTATATGATTACAAAATAAACAGAGGAAAGATGAATATTTAGACAAATTTCTTCATATGTAGACATGAAAAAATTCATCATATAATTGAAAAATATATAAACAAATAAAATTTTAGAACCAAAAAATATACTAAGCAGTAATTAAGAACTTACCTGCTGGGTTCGTCAGCCCACCAGGCAGCACAAAATGGAGTGTTACTAAAGCGGAATACAGAGCAATCAAAAACGTCCAGATTAAAAGCACAGAAATTGAAAAGTGAAGAGAATACATTTCACTGAAATTAGTTACAGAAAAGCATGACTACCATGAACACCTAAATTCAACGTTGTACTTCAATTCTAGCCAAAGTAATAAAAAACAGAAAGAAATAAGTTTAAAGGTTAGGAAAGAAACAAAAACTTGTCACATTGCAGGTGACATAATTGAATACATAGTAAATCCAAAATAATCAACAAGCAAACTATCAGATTTATAAAGGAATTTAGCAAAATTGCTGGATGTGATATCAATATAAAGTCAGTATTTCCATGTACTAACAACAAATACAAATAAGATGACATCATGACAGTATTAGGAATCATTAAATGTTTAGAAATGCATGTTATAAAATATATACAGAATGCTACCCCCAAAACTATGAATATAATACAGAGATTAAGCATGTAATAAATAGATATATATGTCATCTTCAATATTTGGAAAACTTAAAATTGTATATATAAAAGTTTTCTTCAAGTCAATCTATAGAATTAGTGCAGTCAATTCCAACCAAAATCCTAGTAAGCATTTTCTGTAGGGATATATAAGACAATTTTATTTTATTTTATTTTTTTATTTTTTGTAACAATCACAATTTTATTGTGGACATTTATAATTTCTTTTCTTCACTACCCATTCATTTTATTTATTTATTTGCTTATTTTGTTTCAGAAAATCACAGGGGTACAAATGCTTTTGTTACACAAATTGCCTTTTCACCCACCGCCCTAGTCAGAGCCACACGTGTGTGCCCATCTCACAGACAGTGTGCATTGTAGCCATTAGGCGTGAGTTTACCCATCTCCCCTCCCCCTCACTCCTGCTTGATTTCTGATGAATGTTATTTATAAGCTAATTTTAAAATGCACGGAAATTCACAGGGTCCAAAATAGCCAAGACAATTTTGAAGACACAGAAACTCACCACATCATGTATTTTTAAAAAATTTTTATTATGGTTAAAGAAAAGGAAATAACATAAAATTTACCATCTTAATAATTTTAATTATGCAGTTCAGTAGTGTTTGTTATGCTATGTATGTTCACATTATTGTGTAACAGATCTCCAGAACTTTTCCATCATACAAATCGGAAACTCCATATTCATTAAGTAACAAATCCCCTTTTCACCTTCCACCAGCCCCTGGTAACTATCAATCT
Organism: Lepilemur ruficaudatus; assembly: GCA_963574885.1. Classification (NCBI taxonomy): domain Eukaryota; kingdom Metazoa; phylum Chordata; class Mammalia; order Primates; family Lepilemuridae; genus Lepilemur; species Lepilemur ruficaudatus. Next base: position 15,244 of record CAUYRT010093965.1, read on the forward strand.
ACTTCTGTTTTTCTGAACTTAACTACTTTAGATACCTCATATAAGAAGAATTAAACAGGATTTGTATTTTTGTGACTGGCTCATCTTGCTCAGCATAATGTCTTCAAGGTTCAGCCATGTTGTAGCATGTGACAGAATTTCTTTCTCTTTAAAGGCAGAATATTGTTCCATTGTATGTATATGCTTCATTCCATTAAGCCATTGATGGACATTCGGATCGTGTCCGCCTCTTGGCTATTATGAATAGTGCTGGTACGAACATGAGTGCGCAGACATCTCTTAAGACCCTGCTTCAATTCTTTTGGACGTATATCCAGAAGGGGGATTGCTGGATGATAAGGTAGTTCTATTTTTAACTATTTAGGGAACCACCATAATGTTTTCCATAGTGGTTGAACCATTTTACAATCCCACGAACAGAGCACAAGGGTTCCAATTTCTCTACGTCCTCACTGTCATTTGTTTCTATTTTCTTTCTTCGAGAATAGCCATCCTAACAGATTGAGGTGATATCACACAGTTTTTAAAGTTACAGTATTTAAGACAGTGTGATGCTGGCACAAAGAAAGACAAGTAGGTTAACGGTTCCTCAATAAAGGGTCCAGGAAAACATTCTTCAATATAGGAAAATTAGCTTTTTGACAAAGGTAATATTGTAGTGTAATGAGAAAATAGTGTTATTTTCAATTAACCGTGTTGGGTCAATTGAGTACCCACATGGAAAGGCAATGATCATGACCCCTGTCCTATGCCAAACACACAAAAATTATCAATTCCAAATGGATTGCAGACATAAATGTGAAACTTTTAGAAAACATAAAAGAATAAATACCTTCATAATGCTAATCTTGGCAAAGATTTCATAAATAGAACATGAAAAGCACTAGCCATAAAAGAAAATTAATGATTTATTTTATATGAAAATTAGAAACTTTTGTTCATCAAAAGAAAATATTAAATAATAAAGATAGAAGGCCCAGTATAAAAATATTTGCCAGTATGTATAAACGTAATAAAAATGGGCAAAATGTGGAGTAGGCATTTGACAAATGCCTCTAAGTTCACCATCACTAGTTATTGGGGAAATACAAATTATAACTGCAGCGTGACACTACTAATATACACTCACCAAGATGGATACAATGGAAAAGAAGAGGAACAATGCTAACCCTGGTGTGGATGTGAGCAACTTGATCTCGATAGACAACCGGTGGCCTTTATGCTTTAGAATCCTAAACTTACATATGTGTCCGATGCTGAAATTCCAAGCCTAACTGTAGCAGCAATAAAAATGTATTTAGAAGACTGATTGTATAAAATTTTAAATAAAAGCATAGACAGGATTGTTCATAGAAGAACTGTATGAAATAGGCAAAAAAGAAAAAGAAAACACAAATATTATCAACAAAGATATTAATTTTGATATATTCACAAAATAACTATTATACAGCAGTTAGTGTTAATATACAACTTTAACCTTCAACAAAATGAAGACACCTCAATAAAAAATAATGTTGATGGAAAGAATCCAAAGACATTTACATAAAGTTCAAAAAGTGGTAAAGCATATATATGGTTGTGAGTCCAGATAGGGGCTATTTAGAGAGGAGGTTGTAACTGGGGTAGGGAGGGGAGAAAGGCAGACTTCTGAAGTGCTAATATTCTATTTCTTGATCTTGGGCATGTTTACATGGTTGTGTTCACTTTGCAAAAATTCACGCAGCAGTTCACTTCTTATGTGTATACTTTTCTGTCTCAGTGTTACATCAAGACAACATTATAAAAACTTGAAAAAAAAAAAAGAACAACTCAGGGAAAATTCTCAAGAGAATGGACCCCCAGACAGAGGTGTGCACAAGCGCAGTGCCACCAAAGGGGGTTCATAGACATGATGACAGAAGGAAAGTCCAGGTCACAGGGGAAAATGCCCGCCAAAGTTCCTATATTCATAAAAAGTGTATTTCATAGTTAACCCAGATCTCCACGGTAAGGCCTCTTTTCACTTTATTATATGAACTTTCTCCTACCACGCAATGAAGTCTTAATTAATATTTTAGTTTTTAAGTGTTCTATCAAATTCTGAAAGGATGATTCTAGGAAAACTCTCCCTGACAGCTAAAATTTTGCCAACTTAAAAAGATGTACTTCAGTATTAAAATATGTCTACATATATTTTCCAGTCTTTATTGCTATCAGGAAATTATTTATTTTTGATCTTCAGAAATGAAAATTCTGGGTACTTTGATGGAGAATCAAAACAGTGGGAGCATGAAAAATAGAAATACAACAATACATATTTTAAATTTTTAATTTATATACCTGAGGGCTCTAGTTAAAAATTTTATGAAAAATATTACTTTGGAGTATATTGTTAAATTTGATTTACGTTAAACTTCCTAGAATGATAATATTATTCAGGCTATACTTCACCTGGTGAATTTAATAAGATACAAATTTAGGAGTTTTGTATTAGTCTATTTAAAATGACTAAAGGGTAACATTTCTGAAAATGTTTTATAAAAGCAAACGTTCTTTTTTTTAATGAAAATAGGTATTTTTAAGGAGTTGAAGAATCAGAAGGAAACATTTTTACAACTTAGAATAAATAACGCTTTTCGTGAACCAGTGGGAATAGTACGAATTGAAGTACGAATCGTCGTTTTCCAGGATGTCCTTTAACCCCGTTTTCAAGTCACACTGAGCCGTTATCCCAGGTTGTATGTTTTTCTTATACATCGTTTCATCACTTGTGTCATGAACCACATTTTGCGTTTGTATTTTCTTATGTTCATATTTTATGATTTAAATTAAAGGTTCCAAGCATTTATAGCCCCACTACTCTTTCATTTCCAGGAGCCTAGTTTCACTTTCATAGCAGTCAGTTGCAAAACACAATAAAAACGCACATGGGAATCTAAGCGGGAACGCTGTACAAAGGCGAAGACGCGTCAGGAGCGAGGCGCCGACCAGCCCTTGCTGCTCGCTGCTCTGCACCGTCCAGGCGACGCAGGGGAAGCGGTGCGGGCTCGCAATTCCTCCAGAGAAAGGTTTAACGAAGGAAAGAATCACAAAATCGTGCAGTGTGCACACCGCACCGAGGCCAACAACACACGCAAGCGTTCTTGTTCTCACAGTCCCACGGGCAAGTCGGACACGTAGAGCGTGTGCGCGGTGCCCCTGGCAATGTTCTGCACAGAAACAGGCGACACGCTCTCGGGACGCCGGCGCAAGAATGACTGACTGTTCAGCCGGTCGTTCGCCCTCCCTTTAGCAAACTCCAGTTATCTTAATTACCGGGAAAGCTGTCCTGGGGCCGGGGGGGGTCGCTGAGTGCGTCCGTGACTGTTCTCTGTCCAGTGCGGGCCTGTGACTGCACAGCGGGACACTCCTTCCTTGCTGAGCGGTTTCCTCGGTCAGATGCGCGGTCCGGGGAGGGCTGAGGGCGACTCAGAGACCGAAGTCGTCCTGCTCGTCTTGGCTCCGCGTTCCGCTGCGGGCAGTGTCCACAGGGAGAGCCGTGGGGGGAGCATCTGCGCGGGCCGCAGTCCGCCGTCTCCGCGCGCCCCGCACGCGCCGAACGAGGCTTCCCCGGGGATGGAGACCTTGTGTTGTTTTCTGTCTTGTGATTGACCTTGTTATTCAATTTATACAACACTAGGAGGGAAAAGCGGTGGTGTTCATCGGGTACTTTCAACAGCCGGCAAAGCCGCCCACAGGCAGCCCGGATTTGCGGGAGGACCGCGGGGCAGTCACAGCGGTGCGAGCTCCTGCCCCTCGCCCCGGCTCAGACGCCTCGGGCGCGGCCGGCGGCGGAAACACGGAAGCGAGCGGCTTTCTTCTCCTTCCCGACGTGCTGCTCTTCCAGGGGGCCCCGCGGCCACACTAATTATCGGTCAGACATAGTCCCCGAGGCTGGGGACCGGATGTTTTCTGTTTGACACTGTGTGCGTTTCCTAAGGCTGCCATAGCAGAGGGCCACAAGCCCTGTGACTCGAAACAACAGGCGCTTATTCTCCCACGGTTTCGAAGGCCAGAAGTCTGAAATCAGGGTTAGTTGAAATCAGGGCAGGGTTGGTTCCTCCTGCAGGCTCCAGGGGGGATCCGTGACATGCCTCTTTCCCAGCCTCCCTGCGTGGTGACGCTTGGCTTGTGGTTGTCCCACATCTCTGCCTCCATCTTCGGTGGGCTTGTCCTCCGTCTCTCTGGGTCTCAACTCTACCTCTTCCTTCTCCTACAAGGATGCCAGCCATTGGGTTTAAAGTCTAACTTACATCCAGTATGAGCTCCAGATTCTTAATTTCATTTGCAGAGACACTATTTCCAAATAAGATCACACACAGGTAGGGACAGTTAGGACTCAGATATCACATTTTTGGTTGCGCAGAAAAGAATTCGGCCCACTATAGACAGTTACCCACATTATCAACTAATCACCCTACACACATCTTCCTTAAATATATGTGTTGGTTGGTTGTATGCTTGTTTTTCCTCCTAGAATCTTCTGAAATAGATTGTAACAGAGTAGGAAAACTTTCTTATACGATAGAGTTGGAATTAGGAAATTTGAATTTAATCTCACTTCAGATTTATATATATGACAATGTGTGTCAACAAAAATATTGCTGGACTTAGTGCCAGCCATGTAGTTGAGGGGATTGATAATGTTTAGCGTAAGAATTAAATATGATTATGACTAATAAAGTATGTATTAATGACACAGTACCTGATACATGGTGGACGCATTATGTTATACAGATTCACTAATATGCAGATTTATGGCTCAGTGAGGAACAAAGGCGTGAACTAATAAGACAATGAGTGAAGGGGAGAAAACCAAACAGAGACAGCCCAGTCACAGGGCATGGCGCTGATCCAGGATGAGGTGGGGAGGGGTTGAGACGGGACTGAAGGGGATGCATTCAGGTAGCTTCAGTTTTCAAAATGTTCCAAACAGAAACTAAATCAGTCTTATGGGGAAAAGCACAGGAAATTGGACAAATGTGTCTTCGAGTGCAAGTCTGAAGGTGGTAGATGGGAAAAGGAACTGATTGTCAGTTACAGAAGCACCTTGAACAAGCACCCCCCCCCCCGCCCCGAGGCCCCCCGTCATCCCCGGCTCTTTTTCCCCTTTATTCCTTCTCTGACGCACAGACACCTTTCAAATCCCTGCCTGCTCCTGCCGTCAGCATGCTGGTGTCTGGTCCCCATGTGGCGACTCCTTTCCAATTGGTTTCCTTCCTGTGCATGTCTTACTCCTCACTGGACTATTCTTGGCATTTTATAGGGAGGATGACGCTTTACCTCCAAATGAACCTTGTGTTCATTTTGTTCTCCTGCAATTGTGCTCTGTCCTCCCCTCAATTTCGTAGTAAAAAAAGAAAAACGCTTTGCAGAAACATCACCATTTTATGCTTTTTCTCCCTGTGTTCTCTTGTCTATTTGTATGTCTTCCTCTGCTTTACTGCCCTCAAAATTTTACTTTTTTGTTAACTATCCTTGGATATTCTCCCTTTCAATAATGTCCATCAAAACTTTCTTAGTAAATAAGAAATGCCTAATAAGGTAGGCTTACCACATTTAGCACATAAAGTACAGGGCATCCAGTTAAATTTGAATTTCAGATAAATAATGGGCAATTTTCTTTTCCCACAGTTTATTTATAATTGCTGTAGGTTTGGAATGAAGGTGGCAGTATGAGTGTACAGATCAGTTTCACCCAGCAATTGTAGGCTATGTTCGTTCGTTTTTAATGCCATTTATTGTTATGTTTTGAATGGGGAACTCACACGAGATGTGACTTTCCAATGTAACAGTGAACAGAAGTCCCATCTGATTAAGATTTTGTTTAATGGAGGGCTTCAACAATACAAGCAAGCAAAGCCCTGTGAGCTACACGGCCCCCACGTCTCCTTCAGCGCCAGCTCCCTGCAGATGCACGGCACCGACGCGCCATGCTGGCACGACTTGCCGAGTGGCATCCCTGGCTCTCTTCTGGACGTGCTTCTCGCTCATCGTCAACTGCTTTCCTTTGTAGTGTTCACTCCATGAACAACAGTAGATGATACTCAATGTCATTCCAAAGAATGGGAAAAAGGGGCAGCTATCCCTTTTGTGCTTGCAGAACATAGTGCACTGAACAAATTCAAAAAATGCCATTTCTTTAACAGAAGGTGCGAGGCAAGGTCTATCCAGGTTTTGAGGTTCCTAATGCTTGTATAGTTTGGAGCATTTTGAGTAAATATTAATAAACACAAAATTATGGACACAACACGGAAGAGGAAATGGACTTTCTCAAATGCTTTCTTTTCATTGGCATTAGAGAAACATGGCTCATTTATACTTCTTAGGGCCTCTCAATCAAATATGTGGAACCTTTATTACTCATGAATTATTTTTCCTCTTCTTACAGTACTTCCTGGAGGGCCCTGGTTGCCTATCCCAGTGGAAATGTCTTAGGTTCTGCCCCTGCCTATTAATCGTCACTGCTCAGAGAACAACATGTTCATTTGATGAGATTGAAGCCTGCGTCTGTGTGGGAAGATCCGTGTCAAGCTTCGCTCTGGGGTGTGATTTGTGCCTTCTACTGATAATGGAGCACTCCTCTGGAACTTTTAGGTGGTTTCTTAATTATGTTTACTTTTTGGAAGTATGTTAGCTTTATCATGAATAAAAGATCTTTGCCTAAAAATAATATTTTTAAAAAGTAAAAAATTTTATAACATGTAATTTCTACATTTTTCTTAGTATAATTAATTAATAATTTATTGATTGCTTTATCCGTCAGATACTTTTCTGACATTCACTCTGTGCTAGGCACTATGTTGCATATATTTATTAAGTACTGTGTGTCAAAGTCTGTGGTGTTGTGTAGATGTCATGTCATGAAACCGCCACCATAACCCTGAAAGAGTTTATACTGTTATCTCCATTTTGCAGGAGAGGAAACTAAGGCATGGAGTTGAAATATTTGGCCAGGATAATATAGATACTGAATGGCAAAGTTGGGTTTGGAGCCCAAGCAGTTTTTATCTAGATCCTGAACCTTAAGTCCAGGGCACGTTCTGGCTGGCTGACACCCGTGCTGAGAAGACGCAACCACGGCAGAGAAAAGCACAGGACGTTCTGGGGAGTAAGGGATCCCTCTGTCTCCCACCTAAATAGTGAGAGATTTCAGAACTGCAAGTGAAGCCTACCGATCACCTTTGGTAGTTGTACTGTGAAACGTCCCAAAGCTCACTTATTTCTTGCTCATGTTGTGTGTACTAAGAAGTCTTCATGTTGCAGAAACAGACAGCAGGAGCTACTCTAGGGGATGTGCCCTCTCTGGGCAAGAAGCCTGGGGGGCCATGCCCGCCTCCACATCAGCGGGATGGGGCTGATGTTTCTCCGTCAGCAGGAGTCATCTGGCCACACCAGCTGGGACGCACGATGCCTCACTGGGCCCAAGCCAGTGCTCATTAGTGAGAATAACAATGGAGATAGTGGATTTGCACATGGAACAAGGACTTCCATCAGAAAATGCATCAGGCCTATTCACTGGCAACCACTGAATTCCAAATTAAAAAGACTGGATTGAAAATATAAGTTTGATATAAATGCCTTTTCCATAGTGTCTCCTCGTCTAAGGCTGGCTGGTGAATAGAAAGGACTAAGAGCCTGAGAACTTATGCAAAAACAAACCCCTTTCAGATCAAGAGAGGGGGGTTCCTGGGCACCCAGCAATACAGCTCAGTTCTCACGATTGCTCAACTGCTGAGAAGCTCAGCTCTGTGTTCCTCTGGCACTTTGGTACAGTTCCCAGGATGTGGTTTCTCTGACCTAGCACCTCCTGAAGGGGTTGGAAGCGTGGGATGAGGAGCGAGCTACTAGTCAGTTTTCCTGTTCTCCCACTCCCCAAGTTTCCCCGAGTTCTAGACAAGCCCCTGGGGAGCCATAGAAACAACTCCTGTGGCTGTTTCTGAGATCTGCCTGCCCCCCCTGAAGTGTGGGGCCAGTGGACAGCTGGAAAGAGCTCTGGCCCCAGAGCTGCAGAAAGCGGTGGTGAGGGCCGGGCTCCTGCTTCCCAGCTGCTGAACATCTCTGAGCCTGCTTCCTTGCCTATGGGACCTGTGCTCCTTAGTCATGGCGTGAGGCTCAAGTGGAAGCGCACATATGAAGCACTCTAGCCTGCACTGAATGGGAAACTTGCTGCTGCTGCTGCTATTACAGCTACTGCTTGTATCACGACTGCCACGGCCACCGTGTCAATCGATGTACAAAACTACTGGCACACATGCAGTGCTCAGATGAGGTGTACTTTTTTCTTTCTTTCTTTTTTTTTTTAATTCGTTTGAGACAGGGTCTCATTCTGTCACCCAGGCTAGAGTGCAGTGGCATCATCACAGCTCACTGCAACCTCAAACTCCTGGGTCCAGCGATTCTCCTGCCTCAGCCTTGGAGAGTAGCTGGCACTAGAGGTGTACACCACCATGTCTGGCTAAATTGTTGCTTTTCTTTTTCTTTTTTTGGTAGAGTTAGGGTCTCACTCTTGTTCAGGCTGGTCTTGAACTCTTGAGCTCAAGCAATTTTCCCACCTCGGCCTCCTAGAGTACTGAGAACACAGGCGTGAGCCACCACCCCTGGCATAGGTGTAGTTTTTTAATAAAGATGCTAACATCAAGCTCCTTAAGCTCAGAATTTTGGGAATAATATTCACTGTCATCTAGTTTTATGATATAATTATGTGAAATGGGGAAAATGTACAAATAAAATTATATTTCTAAAAAATATGTATTGTATTGTTCCAAAATAATGACTGGATTTGGAAGTCTAAAGATTATGGAAGGGGAGAGCCCTCTAGGAAAACTTTGAAAGATCTTGGGAATTAGGATTTGGAAGTTTATCCTGAGATGGTCTCTGGTCCACTAGGTTGTCACCTCACCCTATACTAGACTAATGTTGGAGCATCCCAGTGTGAGGAGTGCACAGAACATGATGCTCAGGGCCATGGAGAAGAGAAGTGACCTCAGACTCAGCTCCTCTGGGAAGTGATGATTGTGCTGGGGATTTAAGTCAAAGGAAGGGCTAGCTTGGCCAGTGTCCCAGAGGGAAATTGAGGACAGTTAGGGAAATGCAATAGCTCATGCAGATGCCCTGTGCAAAGGATGGGGTGAGGACCTGAGGAGCAGAGCAGAGTGAAATTTAGGTATTGAAAGAACGTCCAGAAAGTTTGAGTGTAGAGAATGAGAGGGGGGATGACATACAGCCAGAATGTAATGACTGTAGCATCAGATCCTGCAGGACATCATAGGCCATATTATATCTGGATCTTTATCACAGAAACAATTAAAAACCATTGAAGATACAGGTGAGAGAGTGAGATGATATCTCTGTATGTGCTGAAAAGAATTGAGGATGAATAAAGCTAATGTGTGAGACTGTTTAGGAGGCTTTTTGAGTGTCCCAGGAGAGGAGAAAGATGACAATAACTTGGTCCAGGATACTGAGAAGGTGGATAGAAAAAAAGTGAAGATATTTACTAGAAATAATATACCAGAATCTAACGATAGACTGTAACTGGGAGATGAGGTGGAGAGTGGTGTCAAAATAGTTCTAGCTTTCTGACTTGCATAAAATGATGAATGGTGGCGACATTAATCAAGCTAGAACACACTTGAAAAGATTTTTCTTTTTTTTTCAGGAAAAAGGTCATAAGTTTGATCATAAATCTAAATCATAGAAGAGTGTCCAGGCTGGCAATGTATCTTGATGAGTCAGCTGTGTAAATGTTGCAATTAAAGTCATGAGTATGAATGAGAAGTTCTAGGCAGGGTCATAGAGAAGAAACCTTGTGGAAACCAGCGAAAAGGAGAATTCTTCCTGCCCCAAATTATAAGACTCATCTACTTTACCAAAAATAAGTGTATATCCCATTATTAAGAAATACTGACTACATGTATTCATTAGAAGAAATTAGAAAAATTATAAACATTTAAGACAAGTAAATCTTGTTTAACTCCTCTCCTCATGAGTTCTGAAATCACTGCCGGTTTTCAAAGAACCCAATATAAGGTATATCATACAGAGGCTGTTATCTATGATTTCAGTGAGTTTCAAAACCACTCTGAAAACAGGTGCTGAAAGCCTGCAGAATTTCCACCCTTTTTAAGACTTTGACCTACTGGGCTCAACGCCTGGGGCTTACAGGAACTATTGGTGTGGGAGAACTGAAATTTGGCAGGGAGAAGCTTGGAGAATTCGCTAACCCATTCTTCCTCTTCTTTTCTCTTACTGTAGGGCATAATTTCATCCCTGTCTTTGGAAGATTGCTAGAAAGTTTGAGGTAATCAGCTGGACATGTGGAGGTGGTACAAGCTTGGTCCCATCTTTCCTCTCATGCTCTCCTCATGTCTTCTCTTGCTGAGGGGACCAACAGCTGACAGAATGGAAGCTCAGGGGTCACCACCCACAGCCCACTCAGGTCAGGACTTGATGATCCTCTGGAGAGTCAACCTCTTTTATGTGGGTATCGTCTCAGTATAACTGATACAGGTGGCACACAAGAGTCAAAAACCTAGAGTCTAATTGCCTTGATTTGATAAAAAAGATAAAAATATATAGCAGGATTCAGGTTAGGTCATGAATCTACTAAATCTACTAAATCTACTAAAAAGCAACAAAGAGGCCTCCATGGGCCTATAAACAGCATAAAATATCTCCAGTGTCTAGAATCCCACATGAAACAGTGAACTCCATAAATACGTGGTGGATAAATGAAAGAATTAGTGCGAGTAATGGAAGATGCACCTCATTCCAGGTCACAGGGAAATCGGTTGGATTAGGGGTGGGGAAAGCCGCAATGAAAAATGAAAGGTCACTTTCAACTCTTTCATATTGCCTGTGTCTCCCTAGAAATATAAACTTTATCCCCAGCTATGAGAAAAACAAAACATTCTGTCACTGTTATGCAGGTACATATGTTTAATAATAACATCATTTTAAAACGTCATGGAAACTCTGACAAGTATTGAAGTTTAGTGTAGAGTAACTTCTTCTCAGTCCTACACCTAGTGTGTTCCAGTCAGAGTTCCCCGATTTTTTTATTGTATTTACTTCCTTACACCAGACTTGGAAGATGGGACTTCCCCCTCCCCAGTTCTTCTCACTGGCCCCATATAAATAGAATCTAAGAACGTTTAAATTTGCTATTATTAAGATCCTAATAACTAAGACACAACACTAAAACTTTAAGCATAGTTCCAGTGGAGAAAATTACACCATACTTTTGTAATTTTAAACATCTGATAGATTTTGTGGAATACATAGTTGAATATTTAAATATTCAAAGGTTTTATAACAATCTGACATTTAACAAGTGAGTATAACAGCATTTGATTTTAAATAAAAACGGCTCTCCGGAAAACCAAGGGAAACTTTCTTGAAACAACTTACCGAAGACTCAGTGATAAAATAAGAGTTTGCCTAATATTTTAATGTTTTTATTTTTAATTATTATGGGCACATAATAGTTGTCTATATTAACAGGATCCATGTGATCTTTTGATATAGGCATACAATGTATATTGATCAAATCAAGGTACTTGGAGCATCCCTAGCCTCAAGCATTTATCATTTCTGTTATGAATATTCTAATTCCACTCTTTTAGTTATTTCAAAATATACTTTAAAGTATAACTTATTGACTATAGTCACTTTGTTTCACTATCAAATATTTTTCATTCTATCTATCTAACTATATTTTTGCATCTGTTAACCATCCCCACTGATCTCCCCCTTCCCACTATCCTTAGAGTTTATCATATTATCATTTTAAGGCTCAGTTATAGCCTCTTATCTAGGCAATGGACTGTCCTTTTGTTAAAAAGACCACTTTCATTTCTAGTCCCTGAGAAAACATTGTTGACATTTATCAGCAGAGACAGATTAGGAGACATAGAGAAAAGGTGTTATCTTAGAATTGGGCGATATTGGAGCAGGGAGTGGGAAATGTTGATTTGCTTTGCCACCTGCTAGTTTTACAGAACTTCACCATTCCTGTCCACCAACACCGAGCAGGGAACTTGAACTCGGAACACTGGCCTAAACCAGAGAGTGCTGCCTTTTCCTGGTAAGGAATTTGGAGAAGAGATTTAGGAAAGTCTAGAGTAGGCACAGCCAGTTATAAACCAGTCAGCTCTGCAGGGGTGTCATTTTTAAGGGAGAGGATGAAATGCCAGTATTCTTTATCTGGAAACTAAATACATACATAAACGTATATAAATATACATATATACATGTGATTTTTCCTGGCAGAAATAAACATGTTCAATAAAAGCTTCTATTGGGTTAACGTTAATGATGCTATAAATTTAGGGCTTATTTTTCATCCTTTATATCTCATAGCACCAGGCCTAACACACAGAATCTGTGTAACTAGAGTCTCTCTCAGTACAGGAAAATCGTTAATGCTCGTTGCTTCATTAAATTCCCAGGCGTTGTGATAAACAGGTGTTGTAAGCCATGATTTACACATACAGTAACTGAAGTGCAGAGATGTCCTGTACTTTATGCTGAAGATCACACACCCATGACAAGGAAACACAATTCCCCCCCACAAAGCTGGGGGCGAGATTGTGAATATGTGTGAAGGATCGTGCCCATCCCAAGCCTGCTCCTGCCGGTCATCCTACTGGCTCATGGAAGTCACGCAGGCCTGTGAAGAGGATGTTAAAATGGAATGCAGGATTGGCTTCATCCCCCCAGGCAAGAAGAGTGACAAGTACCCTCATACCTCCAAATAGGACTGATAAAATACTTGCAAAGACAATGGTCAAAAAGTTTTGCAACCCCTAACCTCATGGCCCCTGGAGGGAATAAAATGTTGAAGCTGAAGGGAGGATCTCTGTGAAGAAATTTGCCAGTGTGCGGTGAGTCCCATGCCCACATCACCTCAGAGTCCTGAGAATGGTTCCAAGAAACTGTGTGATGAACAAGAAACAATTTGCTGTGTTTTACGGAACACAGGGGGCAGGTGTCAGACTTATGCCTGAAAGATATCTACAGACAAAAGGCTGAAGGGGCCACTATATTATTGTTATCTGAGAGTCACAAGAAAAATCATACCCTAGGCAGCAAGGAAGACCCAGCCCTCAGGTTGGGTTTGGTTAGGCAGTGGAAAGAAAGAGAAAGGTTAACCCAGGATTACATTTATGAAACTATCGCTGCACTGCCTAGGGACATGCAAAATCGCTTTATTTTCCATGATTTCTTCTTAGGCTCCATTCTGTAAAGATATTAAATTAGGGAGTTAGGATTAAATCCCTTAAAGGATATTGCTATATCTTATCAATGATGTAAATTCAGAGAAAGATTGCAAATAAGCCTGTATTGGGGCTAGTCTAGTAGAGTAACACGTCGCATGTACTGGCTCTCACCATTGCTCCTCTCTCCTTTCTCTCTCTCCTGGTGCCTTTCGTGTCTTTAGTTTCTGAGCTGGTGGGTAACAATGAATCTGGACTCCCTTTCGTCAAAGTGCCCTCTCCATCCTGTAGAAAGACAAAAGGGTAGTTTCTATCTGCCTAACCTAGACAAATGGGGTTTCTTCAGGTTCTTCTCCACACGGTTCATGTGAGCCTCTTAAGGTAGCACTCTACACCTGGGTTTGGGGCCAAAGCTTGACGTTGGGTGCAGTGATGTTCGTGTTTCTCTCTCTCCTCTCTCTCTCTCTCTCTCTGTCTCTTCCATTCTGAAATGTGTAAGAAGTAGAGAAGGATGAAAAATTAGGGGTTTTGGTTTGTTATCTATTTGTGTTTCCAAATAATTAATTATCTACCTATTTATTATCTAATTATCCTTTATACCTTGTTACAATGAATTACATATAGAAAAGATAGAAGTGTGAGGTATTGACATTAGTACATTATAATAATTCTGAAAGGCTATTGTTTGGATGACATTATTATTTGGTATATATTATATAATCTTGCATTGTAAATTGAGTCAAAATAATGATGGAATTGTTTGATTCTTTTCTTGCTGATTTTCCTGAGTTCTAAATAGATTCTAGTTATCAGCCTTTTATTGGATGTGTAGCTTGTGAATATTTTCTCCCATTCTGTAGGTTGTCTGTTTGCTCTTGTGACAGTTTCTTTGGCTGTGCAGAATTTTTTTAATTTGATCAGGTCCCATTTATTTATTTTTGTTGATGCTGTGATTGCTTTTGGGGTCTTCTTCATAAATGCTTTGCCTAGGCCAATGTCTAGAAAAGTGGGCAAAGGACATGAACAGAACTTCCCAAAAGAAGACAGAACAATGGCCAACAAACATACGAAAAAATGCTCAACATCTCTAAGCATCAGGCAAATGCAAATCAAAACCACGACATATCACTTATCTCCAGTGAGAATGGCCTTTATTAAAAAGTCCCCAAACAATAAATGTTGGTGTGGATGCAGAGAGATAGGAACACTCATGCATTGCTGGCAGGATTGCAAACTAGTTCAATTTTGGAGATACCTTAAAGTGATACAAGTAGATCTACCATTTGATCCAGCAATCCCATTACTAGGCATTTACCCAAAAGAGCAAAAGATACTCTGTAAAAAACACACTTGCACTCGAATGTTTATAGCAGCACAATTCACAATTGCAAAGTTGTGGAAACAACCCAAGTGCCCATCAATCCATGAGTGGATTAATAAAATGTGGTATATGTATACCATGGAGTACTATTCAGCTATAAGAAACAACAGTGATAGAGCACCTCTTGTATTTTCCTGGATAGAGCTGGAGCCCATTCTACTAAGTGAAGTATCCCAAGAATGGATAAACAAGCACTGCATGTACTCACCAGCAAATTGGTTTCACTGATCAACAGCTAAGTGGACATACAGGAATAACATTTATCGGGCATCGGGTAGACGGGAGGGGGACGGAGGGGATGGATCTATACATACGTAATGAGTGTGATGTGCACCATCTGGGGGATGGACACGCTTGAAGCTCTGACTCCTGTGGGGGGGAAGGGGGAAAAGGCAACGAACATAACCTAAACATTTGTACACCCATAATATGCTGAAATAAAAATAAATAAATAAATAAAAATGCATAAAAAATGATGGGAAATACAATTGGGATTACTTTTTACCTTAATATCAGTGTTCTCTTTAAGTAGACATTTGAGGGATAAATTAGCACACTGATCCATTTCAGCAGTTTTAGGACATAAGATCAAAGAAACATTAAGGAAGCAGGTGTGAAGAGGGGCATCTCATTGACACTTCAGTGGAGAGTGGAAGTAACACCAATGACTGGGGTAGCAGTTTCATGAAGGGGTGGGCAGTTATGCGTAGCATGTTTAAGGGAACTGGGGCTAATGTGGCTATAAAGCAATGAATAGAGTAGTAGGAGGTACGGCAGAAAGGTAGCAGGGGTCAGCTGGGAGAGTTTTTTGTAAACCTCTGTTAGGCATGAAAAGGAGAGCCAATGCCAGACGTTAAGCACAGAAATGACTTGATTCACTCTCCGTGTTCACACCCACTGTGCTGAGAATAAATGCCAGGGGACACGAGTAAAACCAGGGACATCAGACTATTATCGTCATCTAGGCAAGAAATTACTGTGACTGGGACCAGCATTTAAGCACTGGAGGAGGGGAGAAGTGGTGGGAATACGGATATATTTTGGAAGTAGAGCTAACACTATTTCCTGAGTGGACAGAGTGAGGAGCAAATGAGAAAGAGAAGAGTGAATGATGACTCCGTATTTTTTCCATGACCAATGGAAGGATGAAGTTTCTACCAACTGAAGTAGGGGTGGTTACAGGTAAACTGTGTTTGGGACGAAATTTCTGGATTTCATCTGTGGATATACTGCTTTTTATGTGTCTTTTTGATACCCAGTGGAAATTTTGAGTAATCAGACAGTTATGTGAATCTTGGGTCAGCAAAAGCACATGTGAGTTGATAAAGAGAGTTGTCAGCGTAGATGATAATAATTAATTTAATTATTTCAACTTTAACTAAAACTTTAGAAATTGTACATGTGTACCTGAATAAGTATACAAAACTGAAAAGACGTGTATAACTATTAATATCAGAATAGTATTAGAATCCAAATCACTACCTCATGTGTCTCTCAGGTTATGCTACCCTCCACAAAGATAACTACTGTCCCAGCTTTTAATAGCATAGACAAGATTTTCCTCTGTTTTTGTACTTATAAAAAATTCACTCTTGTATGATGACATTCAACATTCATTTATGATTAAAAAATAAACTGTAGGAACATAGGAATAAGAAAGACATTTCTTAACTTGATTTAACAACATAAATCTGGGAAAAATTCCTGCAGTAAATACTATAATTAATACAGATTTTTTTTGAAACTTTCTTTTAGCTTAAGGCCAAATGCACACTACTTCCCCATTTGCTCAATATTCTACTGAAAATCCTAGACAGTGAAGTTAAACATGAATACAAAATAAATGTATCAGCACTGAAAAGGTAGAAACAGTGTTATTTTTGTCTATGATATTTAATTTTTGTCTTTGATATTTAATTTTTGCCTATGATAACAAACACCCAAAAGAATGTAAAGACCATTATTAGGAATAATAATTAAGCTTAGGGAATTTTTTGGACAGTTACTATGTAAAATTCAGTTATATTCCTATGCATTGGCAATAAACAGACAATATATAATTTTAAAAGTATACTTTATAACAGAAACAAAAATATTACTTATCTAGAAACAAACCTATAAAAAAGCACACCATTGTTTGGAAAAACTATAAAGTATTATTGAAAGTCATTAAAAAGTACTTAAATAAAAGTTGTTATACACCATGCACATTAATTGGAAATTAACATAATAAATATAGCTTGTCTAAAATTAATTTATACCAGCAGTTCTAAATCTTTTTTGGTCTGTATGCCCCTTTAAAGTCTTAAAAATTATTAAAAACTACAGGGAGGGGTTTTTTTTTGTATGTGGATTGTATCTGCTAACATTTATCTTTTTTTTAAATTTTAAGATATAAACTTTTAGTTTATTTTAAATGACAGTTAGAAACCCATTAAATTTTAACATATATAACACATTTTAAGAAAGATATCTATTATGTCTAGGCCGGGTGCGGTGGCTCACGCCTGTAATCCTAGCACTCTGGGAGGCCGAGGTGGGAGGATAGCTCAAGGTCAGGAGTTCGAGACCAGCCTGAGCAAGAGCGAGACCCCATCTCTACTATAAATAGAAAGAAATTAATTGGCCTACTAAAAATATATGTAAAAAATTAGCCGGGCATGGTGGCGCATGCCTGTAGTCCCAGCTACTCGGGAGGCTGAGGCAGAAGGATCTCTTGAGCCCAGGAGTGTGAAGCTGCTGTGAGCTAGGCTGATGCCACGGCACTCTACAGCCCGGGCAACAGAGTGAGACTCTGTCTCAAAAAAAAAAAAAATATCTATTATGTCCAAAACAAATAATATAGTGAATATATAGTGAAGAGAGTGATCTTGTTTTTCATTTTTGAAATTGTCTTTAATGTCTAGCATAATGGAAAACAGCTAGATTCTTTTATCTTTTCTATTCTCAATGTGTTGCAACTTTTAGTTTTGATTGAAGTATGTGAAAAGAATCCAGGCTTATATAGTTATGAATTGGTAAATGGAGAACCTTGAGAACTTTCTATAAATGTTTTAGGACCTCTAGTGCTCTTTCATTTAAGACTTGCTGGTCTATATATTAATATTCAATGTAAGTCCAAAATCCCAAGAAATTTTGTATGTTTGTGGGTGTGTGGAATGTGAAGGGATTATTTATAAGTTCAATTTATTTGGAAATGATAGAAGATTTGCTGTTGAACCCCTCTAGTGAATTTTTCATTTCAGTTATTATGCATTTTAGCTCCAAAATTTAATTTCTTTATAATTTCTACCTTTTTATTAATATTTATTTTCAGTGATATATTGTTCTCTTGGGTCTCTTTATTTCATTCTCTATGTTTTCCTTTAGATTTTTCAGTGTATTAAAGAATTTAAGACCATTAATTTAAAAACTTTAGTTAGTAATTCCAATGTCTTAACATTCATAAGAGCTAGTTTTTTTTTTTAATTTTCTTTTTTTTTTTCTTGATGGGTCGTATATTCATGGTCATTATCTGTCTCAATTTTTTGGTAGCAAACTGGATATTTTCAATGTTATAATACACTGATTATGGACATCAGATTCTCCCTGATGCCCAGTTTTGTAGTTGCTGCTTTTTGTAGGTTATTAATGTTTATTTAGTGAATTTTCTAGATTAGTTTTATGACGACTATATTATTTGTTATTTATAGTTACTAATGTTTCTGTTCTGTTAGCTTAGATGTCAGCTAGTGATTTGACAGAAATTTTCTTAAAAATCTGGAGCTGAATAACTAACACTGTTTAGTCTTTGCAGACTGAGCCTGTGTTGGTGTGTTCTTTCAACACTTAGCCAGGCCATTTACGACCCTGCCTTAGCCTTCACTTCCGGTATGCATAACTGTGAAGGTCAGTCAGAGGAGAAAATTTAGGGTCTTTCATGTCTTTCCTGAGCATGTACCCAGTCATGAGCATGCACATGGGCTCCAAGAGTCCACAGTTTCATTAATGTTTATTTGAGGTACAGTTAGCAAATAAAATTGTATACATTAGGATATAAATTGTGATGTTTTGATTTACATATACATTGTGAAATAATTACTACAATCAAACTAATTAACATGCCTACCACCTCACGTAGGTACCGTTTTTGGTGACGAGAACACTTGAGATCTATTCTCTTAGCAAATTTCAAGTATACAATACATTATTATCAACTGTAGTTACCCTTCTGTACATTATGTTTTCAGCATTTATTCATCTTATTCCTGAAGTTTTGTACACTTTAAGAAATATCCTCCTTTTTATCCCACCACTTAACCTCTAATAACCCCCATTTTATTCTCCTATACTATGAATTCAATCTTTTTTTTTTTTAACATTTCACATATAAGTGAGATAATGCAGTATTTGTCTTTCTATGTCTGACTTATTTCACTTAGAATAATGTCCTCATGGTTCATGCATTTGTTGCAAATGGCAGGATTTTCTTCTTTTTCAAGGCTAAATAACATTTCATAACATATCTATTCATCTGTTGGTGGACACTTAGACTGTTTTCATACTTTGGCTATTAAAATAATGATGCAATGAACATGGGAGTGGAGACATCTCTTTGATACAGTGATTTTGTTTCTTTTCACTATATACCCAGAAGTGGGATTGCTGGAGCACATGGTAGTTGTACTTTGGATTTTTTGAGTTACCTCCATACTGTTTTCCATAATGGCTATCCCAGTTTGTATTCCCAACAGAAATGTGCAAGGGCTCCCTTTCCTTCATACCCTAACCGACACTCGTTATCGTTGGCATGTTGATAGTAGCCATTGTCACAGGTGTGAAGTGATATCTCGCTGTGGCTGTAATCTGCACTTTAAAGTCCTGTGTCCCAGGTATCTCTTTCCCCAGACTTTTCCTTCAAAATCGTTTCATTCTACTGCTTTCCCTGTGTGCTATTTACCTTGGGGCAGGCAAACAAAGGCTAGCCCTTGAGCTGATAGTTCGGGAGACACCAGACAGGTCCAAACACACAACTGCAACTTTTTCAAATTAAGGCCGTGTGTGCTCCTGCTGATTCCAGTAACCTGCATCAGAAAGGCTGACCATCTGTCCATAGCGACTGCTAAACTGGGGATTAGGGATGGTGAATGGGTAGATAGAGAGACTACAGTGTTCCCTTATTGAAATTCAGCCCTTATTTCCTTATTCAGCATAACCCTGGTTATTGCAGGTTTCATTATTATAGATTCTAGAACTCTGAAAAAAGTTGTTTCTGGTTTTTGCCAACTTATTTATTGCTTTTGCTGTGGAATGGTGTTTTCTAGTTTACTACTCAGCCTTTCTATGTCACTTCTAAAAAATAATCCTTATAACATGATGAATTTTCTTATTTCAATTTGCTTTTCTTTAATAACGAACATTTGATGTGCTCCTTTTCCTTTTCATTTCTCTCTTTGTGCATTATCTGTTCAAATGCTCATTTTCTATTGAGGTAACTTTTGTACTAAAGTGTTCTATAAAGAATCCTTAAAACCCAATTTGAAAATGTTTTTTCAGGTTTTTATTTTTAAATTATGTTTATGGTGAACTTCTAAATACAAAGTTGCAACTATTAATTATTTTTCTTCTAAGATTTTTGCCTGTGATGTCATGATGCTTACAAAGTACTTCTCTGCCCCATTGATAGCATTTGTTTACTTTTGTGTTTTCATATTTTATATTAAAACTACAACCAAAATGTAAAATACTTTTCGGTATAGATTTTAGTATTTATTTAATTTCATACTTTTAATTGGCTTGTTACAAATCTAATCCTATGTTCTAAAAAGAGCTATTTTAGATAACCAATTTAGAATACTAACTTTATTCAGTATTAATATTTTTGTTGTATATATTCTGAACAGTTGATTGCATTATAATGATGTCTAAGTTTCATATCATTTATATTTTTATAACATAATTAAGTATCTCTAATGTTTTCCCATTGCAAACATTAAATTTTTTGTTAAAATTATCTTGCCCTTAAGATTGGATTTATTCTTCCTAGTCATGTGTCTCTCCTAAATACGTGTTTGTTATATTAGAGACTTTTCACAGCAATGGATATTAAAATAATTCGCATATAAGCATATATTCATAATAGAAAAAAGAATTCAATTTTGTCTAGAAATCAAGTACCTTTTCAAATGATCTCTAAGACAAAATCCGGAAAACCTAGGAAACTCTGTGTGTTTCATACATTCCTAGGAAATGTGGAAGTGAGAGCCCAGTGACTTGGGAATATGGGCTTTTGCGTGTTAGTCTACATTTTGTTACCCAATTTGATCTTATTATCTAAGTTATTTAAGGCTCAGTATCCTCAAATGTAGACACAGTGTGTCAACTGTTAAATATGGGCAAGCATCAAAGAGTTGTAAGCAATGTGTGTGAAATTGTTTGATTAAAAAAATATGCTGTATAAGTATTAGGCAATCCCTTGCCTTTCATGAATTAATTTGAAATCTTGTCCTATCATATTTACTTGACATAGGCTTAATGTGCAACTATATAAAGCTTTCCAGGTTCAAGAGGTAAGGTGATAACTTCCTTCTCCACAACAACTTCCAATGCATGATTCAATCTCTAGACACAGTCAGGATTTAGCAGACTTCTGCAAATCAGAAAAGTCTAGAGGAAATGTGTTTTCCTCTGGCCCTTCAAACATACTGTTGCTGCTTTGCTATTGTGTTATTGTTTCTGCTACCCCCATGGAGTGGCAACATGAAGCTGTATCTATATTTTAACTGAAACTTTAGAAGGAGGTAAAGAGTTAATGTAAAAATGTTGTAAGAAACATGAAATATTAAAAACTGCATTTTATTGCGGGACTTTTCCATACTTATTCAAATATTCATAGTCATGATTACATTTTTATTTTCTTGTTTTAGAAAAATAAACCCCAAAACAGTCATGACACATTGGTAGATTTCTGGAAGCTGGAGGATTCAAATATTCATTTCCAACCATAATTAAGTCTTCAATAAATTTAAACTTGGAATATTACTTTCTATAGAAACACATTTCAATGAGAGCAATCCAAATGTTGAATTATTTATTTAAAAATGTAAAGCTATAGGAAATATGCAATACAAGTTTAACATTAATATAAATATTTTGAAATAGTTCTCATTTAGAAGTGGTCAAGTTTCTCCCAAGTAATTTTTTCCATCACCTTTACTTATTTCTTAATTACTGTGTCTAAAAATGAATGGAATGAGAGTAGATATGATGATTAATCTTTAATTCAACTGAAACAAACCTTGTTTCTTTGTTTCTTGACCTTTCCTTGGAGCACGTTGAAACAAAAAGAAGTTAAAAAAATAACCTCATGGAGGTAATGCCTTGGCTGTCCATAGATTATGGTACCAGGGACAGCACCTACTTCCGGACAACCAGCACAAAAGCCAAATTCTTCTTGTGAACAGCTGGTACCCGTGCATACTTTCTCAGGCCAGCGCGACCTGCAAATAAAGCACCTGACTGACGGGCAGAGTGAGTCATTGCGACAGCTCAGTCCAGAGCTATGTGGAAAATAGGCTGGACTGGTCTCCATAGCAGCCCACTTAAGATTACCCTTTTAATCACTGTGTTTTATGAAATTGGATCTTCCTAATGCTATAAAATTGTGCAACATCCTGCAAGCCACTTCCCATAGTTGTTCTGTTTTTGATTTTTTTTCTAAAAAATCAGAGTAGCCATATAGATGATGAGGCCCTTGTGAGACACGACACACACATAATCTTGCACATACACAAACACACACATTGAAGGAAAATTTTAGCCAATAAATATTCCAATTTCATATGTTATTATAGCTGCACTGATCTCTGACATTTGAATAGCACTTTATATAAATTAAGACTTTAGCCTTAACGAAAGTGAAGATAGTTATGATTACAGATACATGTGTTGAACTTTCTAAGTGCCAGTGTCCTGGGTGCAGGAGCAGGACATGGGGTCTCATTCTCTGGGTCCTCCCTGGAACTCTGCAAGGCAGATCCACTGTACATGTGAGGAAAATGAGGCCTGGAAAAGCCAAAAGCTCGTGCACAGCCGCTTATTAATTAATGGAGAATTCGGTGTGCGTTTTGTCAGATTCCAAGGCTTCATCTCTCCTCACTGTATCACATTGTATCTTTCCTTAAATATTCACTGTCACCTTTATTTATTTTATTGCTTTACTTATCAGAATAGGTCTCCATTTTGCTCATTTTGCATATTTGTAAATCAAATCTCAGACCAGCACATATAAATAATGTCTAAGGCCTCAAAAAGAAAAGCTGGCACGTCTGGTCTAGTCTTTTATCTTTTGATTCTAGATCTTCAGTTCTTTGAACTATATACCATTTATGAAAAAAAAAATTTAAGAATTAAAATCTGTACGAAGGTACTGATTAAGATAGAAAGAAAACTCGCCAGGCGCAGTGTGGCTCATGCCTGTAATCCCAGCACTTTGGGAGGCTGAGGAGAAAGGATCACCTGAGGACAGGCATTTGAGACCAGCCTGAGCAACATAGTGAGACCCCATCTCTACAAAAATCACAAAAATTAGCTGGGCATGGTCCTGTGTGCCTGTAGTCCCAGCTTCTCAGGAGACTGAGGCAGGAGGATCGCTGGAGCCCAGGCGTCTGAGGTTGCTGTGAGATATGATGACTCCACTGCATTCTGTGCTGGGCAATAGACTGAGCCCCTTCCTCAAAAACAAAAAATGAAAAACAAAAACCAAAGACAAGATAAAAAGAAAACTGACAAAAGAGAAACAAAC
This sequence comes from Lepilemur ruficaudatus, assembly GCA_963574885.1. Taxonomy (NCBI): domain Eukaryota; kingdom Metazoa; phylum Chordata; class Mammalia; order Primates; family Lepilemuridae; genus Lepilemur; species Lepilemur ruficaudatus. Next base: position 38,645 of record CAUYRT010093965.1, read on the forward strand.
AAACAAACACAGAACAACCAACTAATAGGAATCGGTGACAGTCATGTAACTGTTGGGCCCACGAGGGCTACAAGCATCTCCACCTAGGATCCGGCACAGAGGAGATGCTTAAAAAAGTTTATTAAAAATCATTGTACATAAAAAAAAATCATTGTACAATTTTTTCGTGTGATTTTCATTAAGAAAGAATCTCTAGATATAACATTTTTATGAATAAATTTATATATTTTTAAAAATATTTCACAGTATTATGGGAGTACAATACTTTGGTTATATAAATTGCCCTTTCACTGCCCTACAAGTGTGCCCATCCCCCAGACAGCACGCACCGCATCTGTTAGGTGTGGGTTTACTCCTCCCCTCCTCCTGCCTCCCGCCTGCCTGACACCCAGTGGATGTCACTTCCCACATGTGCACATTCGTCCTCATCAGTTAGTACCGATTTACTGGTGAGTACACGTGGTGCTTGTTTTTCCATTCTTGTGATACTTCACTTGGTAGAATGGGCCCCAGCTCTGTCCAGGATAGTACAATAGGTAGTTCATCTTTTTTATGGCTGAATAGTACTCCATGGTTTACATATACCATATTTTGTTAATCCACTCATGTATTGATGGGCACTTGGGTTGTTTCCACATCTTTGCAATTGTGAATTGTGCTGCTATAAACATTCGAGTGCAGGTGTCTTTTTTATAGAATGTCTTTTTTCCCCTTGGGTAGATACACAGTAGTGGGATTGCTAGATCAAATGTAGATCTACCTTTAGATCTTTGAGGTATCTCCATACTACTTTCCACAGAGGTTGCACTAGTTTGCAGTTTCACCAGCAGTGTAGGAGTGTTCCTACCTCTTCTCATCCACACCAACACTTGTTGTTTTGGGACCTTTTGATACATTTTAATAATAAAGAAGAAAACCTTTAATAAGATTTAAACAAACAATTCCAGGTAAAAATTCTAGAGATTATATACAAAGGTACACAAATGAAGTTCGCTAACATATGACATTATTGAACCCCAGTAGAAAAAGTACATTTAGAGGTCAGAGAAGAAATAATTGTGCCCAGTTAATATAAGCACATATTGGAAGAAGTTTTTCTACTTAACATTTCCAGGTAGTATAGCCCTTGTTTTTAAATATCTAATCTACATAAAATGCACATCATTTGCAATGCATCACCTTTCAGGAAGCAAATTTTGAAAAATATATGGTTACTTCCCTACAACTCAGTATGATGCTTTTAACAAAACAATGTGAAGGGGAAAATCACCTCCCATTCCATTCCAAATGCAAGTATTAATTCATGATAATCAAGGGTAATGTTTTGAAATTTGTTCCAGTGTTAGCAAAGTGTATCTGGCTCTAGAAGGCTGCAGGGACTGAGAGGCCTTATTAGCGCGTGGGAAGAACAGGACCTGAACAGCTATGTTTGACATTTGGTGATGAGGAAGAGAGAATCTTAAGCCCTTTACATTGTAACGTGATGGTTTGTTACACACAGTGCTTCCACTTTGTATTAGGCAACCGATTGGGGACTTTTGGTTGTCATCAACATACTTAACTGTTTGACAATCGGAAATGGGTATTAGTGTTTTGTGACGAACAGCTGATGTTAAGTGGGAAATGCCTGTATAATTAAAGCAGCTTTGGATGTTAAAGAATGTTGACAATATAAAATGTTTCAGAAATTATATCGCCTACTTTTTCTTTCCGAAGAGCTGGATTAAATACATATTAAAATGTAACATACTTAGATGTTAAGGAATGAATCCAGAGCAATAATTCACGAATGAATTAGTCTTACTATAGAAAGAGTATCATGGTAATTCACAACAGTGAAGTAGGCCAATTTAAGTCTTTTATTTTTAACTCTAATGGTAATATTGAACAAAATAGCAGCCACCATATTCAGAATATCATAGACAATATAAAATGTTAAAGACAATGACTTGGCAAAGTTTAGGATGATGATGGAAACAAATAGGAGGACGTGTGAAAGTTTTTCACTTATACAATTGGTGTTATGGACTGAATCGTGTCTGTCCCAAATTCACGTAAAACTGTAGTGCCCAGTGTGACTGACTTTGGAGACAGAGCCTTTAGGAGGTAATTAAATGATGAATCCATCATCATTTAGGGATGATGGATTCATTCTATCCCTATAGGGATAGGATGAATCCCTAGTTTAATAGGACTGGAGTCCTTATAAGAAGAGGAAGAGACACTGTGTCATGTGAGGACGCAGTGAGAAGGTGGCATTGGCAAGGCGGGAAGAGAGTTCTCTGAATTTTCTGGCACCTTGATCTTGGACTTCCAGCCTCCAGAACTGTTAGAAAATAAATTTGTGTCATTCCAGCTACCCACCCTGTGGTATTTTGTTATAGCAGCTGGAGGACACTAATGTAACGGTTATTTTATCATTCAAAAATTTGACAATTAGTTAAATGACATCATAAGACATTTTTAGAGTTTAAAATAAGGAATACAGTATATACAAAATAATCATATACAAAAGGATCATAACAGAAGCCATACAACAAAATGATGGGTGGGAGAATAAATGTTTCCTTAATTACAATTATAAAATAAAGTTACCTGCAATGTGTTAATAAAAATAAACAAAATATTCAACAGAATTGAGTTGGATTCTCTTTCTAAAAGGAAATGCATGGCACAAAGTTATGAAAGAAAATTATGTTTAATTTACAAACTGAATTTCTGTTAAAGATTGTAACCTGGACAAATATATGAATTCCCCTTCACTCTCAAGACCCCATTAAACTATAATAAAAATGTCTAGTAATTACATAAAACAAACAGAGCAGGGCATGGGCAGAGGGTATGAGAAGGCAAAAGAGAGGAAGCGGGGTGGGGTGGGCGGTGGGGCAGAGGACAGTGACAGCCATGGGAGGGCGAGTGGGCCTTGAGAGGGCACGCAGCCTGCGGGACGGCGCTGCAGAGAGCGCGAAGCTCTTACAACGTGCTCATCGCCCCTGCATATCTTTTCTCGCCAAGGTACCTAAATATATGTTTCAGAAAACTAAGAAAAAAAACAAGAAAAAGTAAGAATTAAGATTCATGGAATTAAAGGGAGCACAAAGGCATTGCACAGGGCCCTGGATAAAGGTCGGTCCAGGCGAGGGTAGGAGAAACCACTGGTCTGGAAAGAAAGCTGTCCAGGAAAATGGAAAACTGTGCAAGTTTCTGATCTGATGAAGTTTAAAAAATTGTACGATTATTGGTTTGGAGCCTATTCGTTTGACAAGCCTTTCCAGCCTTGTCAATGTGATGGAAAAAGAAAAAAAAAAAAAAGCGGGGGCTTAACAATGGGTCTAGATTTAAAAAAATCAGAAAAACCTGACAGTTGAATGCAACACAGGATCCTTGTTTGGACTCTGGATTTGGAAAAAAGCAAACAAAACAAATCTGTAAAAGTTGCTGTGACAACTGGGAAACTTCAGTATGGCTTATAGTTGTGTGAAAATGTTGTGTCAATGTTTTAGTTGTGACATACAAGTGAGATAACCGGTCTAGAGTTATTTATGAAAACTCCATTCTCTTAGAAGTTCCATGCTGCGGTATTTAGGGGTGAAGTGACTCCACAAAACACGCCCCTGTGACGGAGCGGTTTAGGATGCGTGTGTATGTGTGTGAGTATAGAAGGCAGAGAACGAGTGAGAGAGACCAAGTGTAGCAAAACATTAAAAATAGGTGATACAGGTGAGCGTGTATCAATGTTTATTGTACTATATCTGCAAATTTTATGGATTTCCAAAACAAATATAAATAAGACGAAGTTTAGTGGTGTAAAAAAAAATGAACTCAAAGAAAATGAAATATCCATGCCAGAAAAAAATGAACATGTTAAATTTTGTCTCTTTAGTAAACAATAATTAAATAACTATTATAATGTTCATCCTTTTTATTGATTTAACTGTACTGGAAAGTAGAGTAGGCATTGATATAAAGCTGATTTTTTAAGTTTCAAATCAAGAAATAAATATACAATGTATAAAACAGAAAGTCAATAGCTTTGAAAGTATTTTATTTTGGGGCATAGGTGTGAAGACTTCAAAGAGGACCCTGCATACATGGATGTGGTAGAGTCTACTTGAATTTCATGATGAGCTTTATCTTACAATTACCTATGTATGTGCATGCATGTCATAATTTTAAAAATTAGTTAAAATTAAAATGCTATAATTTTTTAGTAGTTAAATTAAGCAAAAATACATAATTATTGGAAGAACATGGGGCATTTATGTGGGACAGCCAAGCCATGGGAAGAGCAGGGTCTGGACTGGATCTCAGGAAGCCTGCAGTGTCTGACTGCTGGGGAATCTCACCATCTTCTTTCTCATTATGAACTAGTTCACTTCCCAGTCAGGAAAATATAGCCCTTGAAAGTTCCTAAATTTACAACTTATAGTTTTAGCTCAGGCTTCAGCTCAAAAGTTCAGGGAAAGTTTATGGTTTCACTCAAGACTAGGTTTCCACCCCTGGATCAAAGGGAGAGGGTTGAAATAATGTTGGCAGTTTCTTAAGGACTATTATGAAAAGGTTGAAGGTTCTGAGATTTTTACCCTACTTATAAGTGTCAGGCTGCCATGGATTCATGGATGCTGGCGAAAAAACATGAGATTCCTGGGTAAGAAGAGACAAAGGACATCATTGCCAATGGTGCAGTACACAGCCTGAGCTTCATGGTTTTAAAGATAGCTTACTGAGATAGAATTCACCAACTATATAATTCACCCACTTAAAGTGTACAATTCAGTGGCTTTTTAATATATCTATAGATATGTGCAACAATCACCACAGTCCATATAAGAAGCTTTTCATTACCTCAAAAAGAAACTCTGAACCCTTTAACTATCCTTTCTCCAATCTATCCATTCCCTCTGTCCCAGCCCTAAGAAACCATTAATCTACGTTCTGTCTATTTTTTACTCTTCTATGAATGAAATAGTAGAATATGTGAACTTCTGCCACTAACTTCGTCCTTTGGCATAATGCTTTTGAGGGTCAGTCATGTTGTGGCTTGTACCAATACTTCACTCATTTTTATGTCCAGATTATATTGTATTAAATGGATACACCATATTTTGTCTATCCATTTATCCATTGCTAGAAATTTGAGTTATTCCTATCTTTGACTATTATGACTACCATTTTTACAAACATTTGTGTACACTTTTGGGGTGTGCATTTGTTTTCATTTTTCTTACATATACCTAAGAGTGTATTTGGTAACTGGATCATATGGTAACTCTATGTTTAATTGTTTGAGTAACTGCCAGACTATTTACCATGGTGGTTGCACCATTTACATTCCCACCAACAGTATATAAAAGTTAAGATTTCTCTATATTCTTGCCAAAACCTGCTATGATCTGACTTTTTGATACTAGCCTCCTAGTGGTGTGAAGTACTATCTCATTGCGGTTTTAATAGGCATTTCCCTAAAAATTAGTGATACCACCCTTTTCATGTGCTGATTAACCTTTCATTTATCCTCATTGGAGAAATGTCTGTTTAAGTCTTTTACCTATTATTTGTTTGGGGTTTTTGTTTTTTGCCTTTTTATTATTGACTTATAAAAGTTCTTTATATAATCTGGATACAAGTCTCTTATCACATATGTGATTTGTAAGTATTTTCTCCCATTCTGTGGCTTATGTCTTCACTCTCCTGATGGTATCCTTTGAAGCACACTTTAAAAAAAATTTTGATGAAGTCAAATGCAACTATTGCTTTTGTTGTTGTTCTTGTTGTTCCTTGGATCTTTCATGTTATATCTAAGAACCAATTCCCAAATCCATTATCATGAAGATTTATAGCTATGTTTTCTGCTAGCATTTTAAAACTTTAGCTCTTCTATTTACATCTCCTACTTTATTCTTCTTTTTCAGTACTTTGGCTACTCTGAGACCTTTGTAATTCCACATGAATTTTAGAATCAGCTTATCAATTTCTATAAAGAAGAAACCTGTAATTCTGTCAGGAATTGTGTCGAATCTGTAGATCAGTTTGTGGAGTACCACCATTTTAACAATATAAAGTCTTCTGATCCATAAACACAGGATGTTTTTGTATTTATTTAGATCTCCTTTATTTTCATTCAAAAATGTTTTATAGTTTCCATAGTATAAGTTTTGCACTTCTTTTGTTAAATGTATTCTTTTTTTTTTTTTTTTTTTTTTTGAGACAGAGTCTCAGTCTGTTGCCCAGGCTAGAGTGAGTGCCGTGGCGTCAGCATAGCTCACAGCAACCTCAGACTCCTGGGCTCAAGCGATCCTCCTGCCTCGGCCTCCCGAGTATCTGGGACTACAGGCATGTGCCACCAAGCCAGGCTAATTTTTTCTATATATTTTTAGTTGGCCAATTAATTTCTTTCTATTTTTAGTAGAGACAGGGTCTTGCTCTTGTTCAGGCTGGTTTCAAATTCCTGACCTTGAGCAATCCACCCACCTCGGCCTCCCAGAGTGCCAGGATTACAGGTGTGAGCCACTGTGCCCGGCCTGTTAAATGTATTCTTAAATCTTTTATTCTTTTTTTTTGAAACCATTGCAAACGGAATTTTCTAAGCTTCATGTTTGATTAGTTTCCCTTGCCACCAGGCCCAAGGGATGCTGCACACACAGTACATCTTCGTTACCGATGATGAACCCCAAATTTGGGAAGCAACAATCCTTAAAGAGGATGCAAGCACACCTACCCAACTTTTGCCCTGGAGAGCATATTTTAATTATCTTGGAAGGCAAAAAATTTCCCCTTTAGCCTAGAAGGAAGTACTATTTCTGTCTTCTAAGGATATATGCTATGAAAACATATTTGCAAAGATATTTGAGAACAAAAGCTGATACAAGATGTGCAGAAACATCAGAGACCTATGCAGAATTATTTTCCAATAAACATATGTGTGACATGGACAGACAGAATTCTCTACCAAAGGATGGAGTTCTGGAAAGATAATCCAGTGTATGTACACTGCATAACTCAATTCAGGTAGAGATGTAGAGAGTGAATCAAATGAGATAAAGTAAAATTAAAAGATAGCAAGCATTAAATTGGACAAAGGGAGTTTATTTTTAATAAGCAGAAAAAAATTTAGTAAAACAAAGATATAAAAGTCTGAAACAGTTGGGTCCCTAATAATTTAAAATATAGATTATTGCCAGATCAAAGAAACAGAAAAACAATAATATAGATGACCTGAATAGAAAACTGGATAATTCTGAATTAATAGATGTAATTAATTTGTATTACTTGTATAATTAATATAATACTTTTTAGCAAACCAAAATATTGTAATACTTTTATAAGACAAATATAATAAATGCATGACAACGTCAATATAATATTCCTCAATAGGTAACCTTAGTAAGTTCAAAGAATGAGAATTGTACTGGATATATTGTTTAACTAGAAGTATATTTAGAAATATATAGCAAATGGTTAAACAAAACTATTAAATTACTTAGAAACTGGTTACACACAACTGTAAAAATATTGTCAGGGAGGAAATATTATCTGCATTTATAGACTTTTGAATTTGTTACAATAAGTGAAATAAAAATCTGCTGGATAGGGAAGCATACTTGAGTGAATTAATATCTCTAAATTCTTTCATTATTAAACAATAAAGCATATGAATATACTTGTAATATTTTTCTGAATAGCTATTACAAACAATTTCAAAAACTATGAGTTACAAATAATTTCTCCAATCAGAGGCTTTTCTTTTTACAATCTTGTGTGTTTTCATAAACATATTCATAATTTTAATTTTGTTAAATTTATCCACTTTCTGTGTGGTTACTGCTTTATATGTCCTGTATAAATCTTGCACACAAGAGCATCATTAGGATGCTTCTTTTTCTTCTAGAACTTAATTGTTTTACCTTTATAATCAGCCTTTAATAATCAAATCCATCTAGAATGGATTTTTGCCTGTTTAGCCAAATTCATTTCTCCTGTGACTGGGGAATTAATCCAGCATTAGTCTTGAGAAGACCGTCCATTATGCAGCGTTGTCTTTGTCCTGAATCTAGTGATGTTTTGTCGTTCTGTTTCTGGGCACCCTATTCTTTTTCCTTGGTTTGTCTGTTCTCTCACCATAATCACAGTGCTTTAATCATCACACTTGATGATAAGTACACCCTTTGGTAGCATAATCCTGCAGCTTTGCTGTTTTCCGAGGCTGTCTATCTCTTACTGGCTCTACTCATTTTCGTATGAATTTTAGAATTAACTTGCCAGTTCACACACACACACACACACACACACACACACACACACACACACATTGCTGATATGCTGATTGGTATTGCATTGAATCTATACATCAATTTAGTGAGAGCTGTCATTTTCAAAATATCATATTGAATATTTCAATCCACAAATACGGTATGTCCCTATATCTGTTTAGATTTTCTATGCAAAGGTTATGCAAATATTTATTTGAATTATTCCTAGGTGTTTGATATTGACTGATGCACTTGTAAATGATATTTTCTTTCAATTTCAGTTCCTAAGGTTTTAGTGCTGGCATAAAGAAATAAAATTGATGTATGTGTGTGTAGGCACGTCTATTGACTTTGTATAAACCAAAATGCTAAAGTTTCTTACTAAATTCTAATAGTGTAACTGAAGAGTATGTTGTACATCCTGCATACAAATATGTTTCATGTTTCTTTTTCTAGCCTATTTCACTTCTAGAATGTTCAGTACTTTGGTAAAAGAAGGGTTTATAGTAGATATATTTTATTGATACTGATCTCAAGAAGAACACTTCAATATTTCACCATTAAGTTCATTCCATAGAACTAATTAAGGCTTTGTTAATTTTCCTTCGATGTGCATGTTTCCGTTAAGTTCTATTTTTATTGCCATATTTTTCTTCCTTCTATTTCATTGTCTTTAATTTGGTCTTTTAAAACTAATTTCTTTTTTACCTATGATTATTTAGAAAATTATTGTTTAATTTCCAAACATTTAGAAATTGTCTAGTTTTCCTTAAGTTATAGATTTTTACCTACCTTACTTCCACAGTGGCCAGATAACTTAATAACTTTAATTTAATGTTCTGAAATCTCTTGTGGCCTGCTTTAAGGCAGGGTATATGACCAATTTTGTAAATACTCCACTTACTTGAAAATAATGCATTTCTGAAGTTGTTGAAGTGTGTTATATATATCAAGTCAATGAAGTTTGTTAACTCTTTTCCTTACAGTTTCAACAAATTCACTGATTTCTTTGTTTGTCCTGTTCCTGACAAAACAATGTTAAATTTTGACTGATGATTATGGATTTGTACATTTCTCAACTTTCCTGTTACATAGTAACAGGGTGTTACTGTTTCCAGCAGTGTTAATAGATGCAGAGAATTTTAAGATTTTTATACTTTCTTATTTAATTAACTCTTTCATTATTTTGAAATGTCCCTCTTTATGTCTAGTAACACATCTTCTCTTTATATTATTCATATTGACATAATTTTACAGCAGCCCTTTTGGTTAATGTTTGCATAACATATTTTTTTCCTTAAGCTTTACTTTCAAACTTTCTTTAAATGTAGCTCTTGTGAGCACAAGATCTGGTCTTTTAATCTAGTCGGGCATTGCTGTCTTTTAATTGGAGATTTTGATCTATTTAAATTTAAAGTAATTACTGTTATATTTGTGTTTAAATCTACCAGCTTGGTCTCTATTTATTTTTTTTCATTTTGATCCTGACTCCTGTTTAGGAATAGCATGTTTTATAGAAAGTCAAGTGTGCCAGTGAGTGAAGGTGCTTGCTGAGAACAAAGAGATAATGGAAATGGTAGTTACAACAACCAGTTACAATCATGTGAACACTCATAGAATATTAAGAAAATTTCTTTTTCATTGTGATATGAGTATATTTAAGTTTATATTAACTTATTTTAAATCAGATCCCGTATGCCTACATGCAATAGCTGTGCTAATGAGTTAAATTTATATCTCATTATATTTCAGTACCTAAGCCACCTGATATGAAAGGCAGACTGTGACTCAGAAGAGAAAACAACAACACTCAAAGGTGGATAAATGAAATTTGTGTCTTCTTTAGGGGAGAGGTTTAGCATGTTTTTCATTGAATAAAGAATAATTGCATCATATTAGCAGGAGGCACACATTTTCTATTGTCTTTAATGGAAGAGATAAATGTTGTTAAAAGTAGTGCACATGGATGTCAAATTTACAAGGGGTGGGTACTGTGGTACCACTGAACTGGCTCGCATTAAGGATCTGGAAATATTTTTTCCATAATTTCCTTCCAAGTATTGTTCTGGAATAATTTTTTTTTCTTTATTGAAGTATACTTTACATATCATGCCTTTACTCCATTTTAAGTGTACAATTAAATGATTTTCAGTGAATTTACCGAGGTGTACAGTTAATCACATAAATCAGTTTTTGAGGAATTCCTTTCCCCTATT
>CAUYRT010093967.1:0-14532 GCA_963574885.1 Lepilemur ruficaudatus
ATCATGCCTTTACTCCATTTTAAGTGTACAATTAAATGATTATTAGTAAATTTACCAAGTTGTACAGCTATTCACATAAATCAGTTTTAGAGGATTTCCTTCCCCCTATTGAGACCCCTAATTCCCATCCCCAACTACATTTAAGCATGCCCCTCCCCTTGAATTGCTACATTAATTGAATTATTGATGTAAGCAACAATATATAGAAAACAAAGTTTGTTTTTGCTACTTATATAGAATACAGATAATATTTAAGACCTACTAGATGACAGTTAATATCATAACTAACACATTAAGTTATATAACTTTCTTCATTTCCTAGGTGAAAAATACAGATTCATAAAATAAATAACTCATTAAATACCCTATCATTAATAAGTTTGAGACTTCAGTTTGTGAGATTCAAGACATGTGATATACATCCCAAAACATTTGCTCTGAGGTGTGAGAGATGATAAAAGAAATATTGAAGCAGAATTCTACAACTTCAAGTTGCTATTATCAGATAATGAAACTTTGCTGATAATATTAAAAAATTAATTGTGATGAAGAACCAAGGTAATGAGATGAAACCACATACTCAAATGTTATACAAAGAGAAATAAATACTTTACCATTTGAAAAAAAATAACTTTGCAAGTTTACATTTGTGAGAAACATGACATGTGTAACAAATATTTTATGCAGAAATATTTATGATATTTCGATTTACATGTTTCACAATTGATCATATTTATTCAAATAGACTGTTGATGACAAACAGGAAGTATTTATTTTGACCTATCCAATAGGCCTTACTGAATTGCCAAATATGGTTAGGTGTTTCTATATACAAAGAAAATTAGCCTTACTTTATCATGACAGTACATCATGAAAATCTGTTACAATTTCTTAACATCTCAGAAACTGAATACAGTATAAGAAAAAAACATTCTGAGTTTTCTAATTTCATATAACTATTATGCAGCAAAGCTAGATTTCTATACCCAAATTGCTTCTTACATAAACAGTGCACCTGCCTCAGCAAGTGAATTATTTTCTGTGACAATAGCGTTCAGGTAAAAATCATGAGTTCACTATCCACTTCACATCAAGCACAGTGCTAAGTCCTAAATAAATTGTAAAAAGACATAAAGTTCTTTCTCTCAAAGTCATGTGAGATAGGATAAAAAGATGGATTTTTGAAAATAATTTCCTTAAAATATAGTTTTAATTGTGAAATATATATATCCTTATGTATAGTATCCCTGCTTTAAATAATGTATAAGCATCAAATACAAACGTGTGCAATAACACCGTGTAACACCATTGATAACACCATGTAATTGCAGTTTGTTCAAAGATCAGAGCCTATTTTCCCTCCCGTACCCTACAGAATTTGAATATTTCATACCAATTAAGTAGGAGAACATATTCTCTGACCTTTTGGTTATTTCTCCACAGCTAAACTTGGACTTATTTGAACCAAGTATTGAGCTTGACCAAAGAAGCGGTTTCTTGCCTAGGGGTAGTATGTGTAAGAATTTCCTTATATATCATTCAGCAAATATTCATTGTCCCACCCACATAAAGAACAAAAAACCTAACTAGTCCAATTTCTGTTCTTACATCACATGAAATATAGAAAAGCATCACCTCTCTCCATTCCCCCCACCTCCTAACCCACTGCCTAGCCTCTGATAACTACTGTTATGCCCTCCACTTCCATGAAATCAACTGTGTGAGGTAGTGCATTTGATAATTAGCTACAGTTAACAATTCCACAATGTATGTAAACATCAAAACATGATGATGTATACAATAAAAACATATAATTTTATCTGCCAATTTTGCAAAAAAAGAAATAAGAAAGGAAAATAGACAGCATACCTCAGAGATATTGTGGGCTTGTATCCAGACCACTCAATAAAGCAAATATAATAAAGAGAGTTACACAAAGTTTTTGGTTTCTCAGTGCATACAACAGTTATATAATAAAAAAGTTGTGCTGTAGTCTATCAAGCGTGTGATAGCATTATGTCTAAAATAACAATGTCTAAATTATGTCTAAAATACCTTAATTAAAATATTTTATTGCTGCAAAATGCTGACATAGAGACACAAAGTGAGCAGAACATGCTGTTGGAAGAAGGGCACTGATCGACTTACTCAATGCAAGGTTGCCATAAACCTTCGATTTGTAAAAAAACACATTATCTGCAAAATGCAATACAGTGAAATGCATTAAAATGTGCTATGCCCACATAGAAAAGCAGTCAGATGAAATGTTGAAAACTATGCTAAAAGGTTTGCAATGTAGTATAAAGGCACAAAAGACAAATTTGTCAATACTGTTGATAGTTCAGAAAGGGCTCCATAGGAGAGAGTTTAACCATAAGTTGCCCCTTGTAGGGCAGGTATTGAGGGAAGGATATTTCAGACAGAAAGAAGAGAACGTGTATTAATCAAACTGAGAACTGAGTATGTTCCAGACATTGAAAAATAATGTCAAATAAAGTTGTTGCTGCATAACTGAGGGTCACAAAAGTAAAAAATTGAAAGATATTTATTATCTACTGTTGTGGAAGGTTTAGGGAACCAATATTACACATTGTGGGTGAGTAAATTGCTATTCTTTGTAGGGCAGTTTATCAGTGAATATTGAAATTAGTAATCCAAACGTCTTTTGGTACAAAAATTCTTTAATTAATCTGGGAAGAACATAGAAAATTGTTATTGTAGCATTATTTGTATGTTAAAAGGGAAAAACATAAATGAATATTGTCATGAGCAATAAATAAATCATGGAGCATAAATGTAATCCAACACTAATGAGTAATTTTTAAAAAACTAGGATATATTTTCATATGTATTGGAACATATGTATGCCATAAATTTATTGAATTGCAGAACAATATGTATAACATACTATTTTATTTTAAATAAGTATGTGTATCAATATATTTTTATTAAAATGGGTCTCACCATAGTGTATTCCCATCCAATTAAAGATAGTGAAGGTGTTCTTTTCTATCATACAACTATCCTTTTGGATTTCTAGGAAACCTGCTTCTGTTTGAGATGGATGATGACATAAAGTATAGCACATTGTGGGTATGTCCACCTGGAGTGGGGAGGATTATCTCATTCAGGTCTTGGAGCATGGAATGAATTGGAGTAACTTATACCAGATCACATCTTAACAACATTTAGGCTGCTGCCAAAAGAAAGGTTTAACCAGTTAAGGAAGTCATTCCTCTCCTGGTGATGTGCAGTTTTTAACCTAAAGGGGTGGCATTGTTTTGGCTTAGCTCACTCATTGTTTCAAGGAGGTAGCAAAGGGCAGGAACAGAGGAACTGCTTGAGGTTTTCTGCGTACCTGCTCCTTTTTTCAACACTTCTGTGATGATCTCTCCAAAGTCATAGACTCCCTTGTCTTTAAAGATAATAATGTTTTACCTGCCTTTTCTCTCAGCGCATTGCAGGCTACGTTTTCTGTGTAATCTTGTATTAGTTGGAATTTATTAGGCAATACTTTTGTAGCAACAACAACATTTATTAGTTTATCACAAAGAATTATTTCCTGCTCTGGCTGCATGTACATTGTGGGTCAACTGAAGCTTTGCTCTGTGTCATCTCTACTCTGCCACAAAAGATGATACAACTGCCTTCATTTGGATTAAGCCTGATTGTCCTGGCAGCTAAGGAAAGGAAAGACAAGGAAAGGAAAGGAAAGAGGGAAAGGGGAAAGGAAAAGGGAAAGGAGAGAGGAGGGGAGGGGAGGGAGAGAGGACTATGTGGGGGGGGGTCTCTTCGTGGCATTAATAATTTAAAGATGCTGGCCTCCAGCTGATACATTATCATCAGCACTTTCAGTTGCCCAGAATTGGCTACAAGGTCCCACAAACCTACAAAAGCGACAGGAAGTGCAATCCCACTCTGTGCTTTGAAGAGATCAACCGATATTTATCAAATAGCACATTAACTGCTATAAGTCTATTATTATGAGATAATGGCCTAAATATCATGCCTTATTTTTGCCTGATTCTCAAGAAAGACATCCTCTCCCCACCAACCAACTGCAAAAAAAAAAAAAAAAACAAGAAAAGAAAAGAAAAAAAAATTGCCAATAGTAAATTAAATGATTTTTTTTCCTGTTAAAGCCTTCAAGAGATTATTTTGAATGAAATAACAAAAAGCCAATGATCATTGATTACTTTTCTTATTCTTGCTTTCCTGCTATAATTCAACCTCTTTGCTTTGTGGATGTCTTGGCTACGGGGACATTTATAAGGAAGTATGGAAAATAAAAAAAACTGAAATTAACATTTCAAAATATTTTCTCAATGCATATGCAAAGGCAAGGTTCTGAAAGAGTATGTAACAAATTCATAGTATCGATCTCTTCTGGGAAGTAACGATGAAGGTGTGAGAAGAAAGTGTTACACTTTTCTGCATTGTCATTGCTCATAAAATTTACAGTAACTTCAGAAATATTTAAATTAAAAAAGAGAGAAAAAGATACAGATATGAAGGGACAAAGAAAAGAAAGAATGAGTAAATGAAATAAAGGGAGAAGACTAAATAAAATTATGTGGACCAAAGAATGAAGAACCTGGCATTTAATATTTAAGCATTTGGATTTTATTCCTTGGACAATGGGAGAAGGTTTTTAGGTTTCTAAGAAGGTTAGTAACATGATGAGATTTATATGCTACAAAAATATAATAAACATTATGCCATATATTCAAATAAATCATAATAAAATAGCAGTTCTCATTCAACTAATCTATGAAAAAGGAATTATGCATATAATAATATGAATCTCTATGTCAACCTATTTATTTTTTTTGATAAATTGAAATTAGGCAAAAAGTTGGTTATCTTATATCTACCATTAGCTAAATGCCTACCATATTCCAGTTACTAAACTATGTAATGATAACAATAAAATATTAATCATTTTAAGTAGTATTTATTCACATTAAATCTATCAGGCCTTTTGCCAACCAAGTTCAACACGTGTAATCTTTACAATAGTTGTAAAAAGTAGATATTATTACTATACCTATTTAATAAGCGAGAAAACTAAATTTCAAAGAGGTTAAACAACTAGCCCATAGTCATTACCTCTAAATCGGTGCACGTACTACATGAGCCCAGGTGTCAGTCTTCAAAACACATAATTTTCCCACTATTTCTCTATTTTTATTTTTATAATGAGAGCAAGTGTTTTAAATTTCTACAACGGAAAAAGTAATCACAAAATATTAATCATGATGCATAAAATGCACATAGAAGACACTGAAGCCATTAGAATGTGTGTACTTTCCTTAGATCCAATTTGGTTCCCGAATAAGTCAATAATTTCTATTTTATTTTCATTATGGATGTGTAGTCAAAATGAAGTGCTATTTTCTGATGCCAGTGTTTTTGTTTTCCTTTAGAGACAGAGTTTAATTTTCCCTTTTGGACACAAAAGGTCTTATACATTGTTCACATTACCTCTATGTGTGGAAGGAGAGAAGATGCAAGAAAAGATACAGTACAGCTACTGTGATCAAGCAAAGTAAAAATATTACCAGTGTATTATGTCTTCTACAACCGAATGACTTTTTTTCCAGAACCTAACTTTAGACTAAACAAGAAAATAATATTCATTAACTGGCATTTGTGAAAAAAAAAATTGCCTTGAGTGGAAAAAAAAACTTTGGTAAGCAACATAATAGGACTAAATACACTTGCTATACAGACCCTTTTGGAATATTTTTTACCTTTTATTTTACATTTCCATCTAAATCTCTTATTCACATTCAAACTATCTAATGTTTATAATCCATTATGTCATTAAAAGTTAAAAAACATAAACTCATTATGTCACTAAAACATATGCCATCTTATTGGTATATTACAGTTGATAATATTTTTATTATAACTGTCATCTATTCAATCTTCTATTTGCCTGTATTCCAAGTCAGAATATTTCTCATTTAAATCAGATTTAAAATAATTGTTTGGCATGTTCCTGTATATTTTCTTTACTTTGTGTGATTTTCTTATTTTAAACTTCAAATTATGCCCGTTTGTAATTTGTCCATGTTTTTACAATATATTCTTCACCTTTGCTCTTTATGTTTCCTTTTATTCCCTGAGATTACTGTTATTTTCTCCTTGTTCTATATCCACATTATATCTTACAGATATTACACATACTAGCTGAAACCTTCTTACGTTTATGCAGAAGGATACTTAGTTGATGCACCATGAAATACTAATCATATGGCAAGGCATCCGGTGTTCACATTCACCAAGATTATAAAGGGAGCAATATAAGTTGTTATCTTATTTAATGACATTTTAAATGATGCCTTATTGTATAAACACATCAATAAAATAAAATCTTGGAACTATGTTCCAAAACCTTCTAAGCCTAAGGGATGACAAAAAAAATGCAAAATGATAGGGGTTAACGCCATGAGAAGAGACACAAATGATGTTCCATGAGGCATAAAACGTAATAAAAAGAAATAGGGAAGCTTGTATAAGGGATCTGAAGATACCTGTAATTGCTCTTCCAAAATTCAAGCCACATGCAGTTTTAATGAAAAGTATTTGTTTGCTTTTATTTCTGTTTCTTTTTTTCTCATTGCAGAAGGTCACATCGGAGCCAAACATTTTATCAGTTGGAAATCATATAACTCTTTTCTTTAAGTATGCATATCATTACTCAAAAGTTTTGAATATATTTCCTATAATAATAACCAATACTCAATTTCAAATCAAGTTATTTAATGAACATTAAAAATATAAAATGCAGGCCGGGCGCGGTGGCTCACGCCTGTAATCCTAGCACTCTGGGAGGCTTAGGTGGGGAGGATCGCTCAAGGTCAGGAGTTCGAAAAATATAAAATGCACATTAAGCATATATATATATGTTATGTGTAAAGAAAAAAATGTCTAACAAATTCCAAACCTCACTGGCTATATAATAAAAGCACCTAATATGTTTAGTATTAACTATATGCAGTTATCATGACAAATATTTTTACATATGTTATCTCACATTTTTGTGATATAGGTACTGTTACTGGGCTGATTTTATAAATAAGGAAGCTAAAGCTTAAGAGGTGGTAACTTGCCAAAATCACACAACAAATGAGTGTCAGGGACAGTAAGTGAACCCATTTATTTGACACCAGAGTCTGACTACTTAAGACTGATTAGAAGGATTTTTAGAATTCATCTAATGAGAAGGCTAAGTAATGAGGCAAGAAGATGGGATGCAGGGAATATGAAAATGTGCCTGTACTAGAGCCGAAGGCCATTAGATCATTTGTTCACCTCTTCACTCAATAAATATTTACTTTCTTACATGTGCCACCTCCTATACAATGGTGATTAAGAAATAAAGATTTGTTGCACTAAATTAAGTGTTCCATAATCTAGTAATTACTTTTTTTAAATTAAGCCTGTGGACTCATGACTATTTTATTAGCTGCTATAAACCTTTTTCTAGTCAAAGTGCTGTTCACCTGTCACATTCAGATAGCGAAGTATAAATGAAACAAGCTGTGAGGGGATTAGCCCAGGAAACGGCATACAATATGAAAAGCATTAAAGGGGAATGAGACAGAAACACAAAAGATTTAATATAGGCCAGGGTCAGAATTTGAACTGTTGAAAGGAGGCAACTTTGAAGAAATTTTTAAGGAGATAAAATTGATCAGGATTTCTTGGACAATGGATACTATACATAGAACTGAAACACAAAGAACTCCCAGCTCCTGCTAAGAGGACTACACAAGTCTTGAAGTATATGTCAGGAAAATAAATCAGTGGGATAAAGAACAAATAGGAAGGCATTAGAAATAACGTCTGGTACAGTAAAGAGGCCCATGTTAGAAATCAGGCTGAAAATATTAGGAATGTAGGAAACTCAAGACTTTGCTTAATGTTTCCTGCATTAACTGTGGAGCATCCTTCTGAAGGAAGAGAGGAGTTGTCCTGTGTAGGATACACACTCACATCAGGACTTTTGTACTAGGAATGCAAGATCAAAGGAGAAGTAGAAATTGAAGTAAGTAAATACATTAGATGTTTAGTAAAGATCAAAGAAGAGCTAAGAAATTAAATATCGTTACATAATTTCAAATTTCCTGAAGAAGCATGTTTCAGATATTTCCGTTAATGAGAGAGAGGAGGATATGATTTGGGATTCATAACACCAGTCTGTCTCATCCTCTTCATTCTTCCCTTTGGAAAAGGGATCGATACTATGATTAAATTTGAGGAAAGAATAGTTTTCCAAAATGAAGTCAGCCTTTCAGTTGTGGACTCTGAAAAAACTCTCTGAACTGATTGTAAGGTATCCTGTAGAAAAAAAAAATTGAAATATTTTTCTTAAGCTTTTTCCTTTACTTACTAGTGTTTACTTACTAGTGGACATGAAGTCTGGCAATAGCACAGTAGAAATACAGTTTTACTTAGGCTCACTTAAAAGGGATGTTGACTGGTCCTATTGAATCTTATTGAATGGCCTTTTCAAAAGGTGGGATATGTAAAAGACTTGGGTTATTCAGATAAATATGCATAATATGGAGGAATAAAAGGAAATAAAGATGCTATCACATAATCTAAGTGGAAAATGGCTAATGCATATTAGCTCATACAGATTATATGACATAGCAGTTCCTAAATAGTAACTAAATGATTGAACTCATGAATGATTATATCCAACAGAATATCCAACAGATTATTCTCAGTTATCATTGGAATGGTCTATTTCCCTGGACCCATCCTAACGCAAGTAGACCCTCCTACATATAATTATTGTGCACTTGAAATATGTCATCATTTTAAAAGGGCACAACCAATATAGAAAGCTTAATGTGAAAAAGTAAAAATGTAAGATATCACATAGGTGATTTTGTAATGATTACATTTGAAGTAATATTTTGGATATTGCCAATTAAATAAATGAATAAAACTAACTTTATCTTCTTCTTTTTAACTGTTCTTAATTTGGCTTCACAAAAACTTAAATTACATGTTGTCTCACATTATGTATCTATTGAACAATGCTGCTTTAAAACAATACAGCAAGAAATATTCGTTCTTCAGCTTGCACTTTGCATATATCAATGTTCATATATTAGGAAATGGTTTCTTTTTCTACTATTTGCAGATGACCTAAAAGTGATTTATAAATAGATAAATATTTTACCCTTTGCCTATGCTCAATTAGTTTAAGTTGTTAAAAACAAATGAAAATGAACAAAATCAAGATTAAAAATTGGAAAAGTTATTTATTTGACTATTCGAGTCCAAACAGTATACAGCAATGCATCTGGTATATTCTCAATTGGCTGTTGTCATCTTATTCCACATGGCTCCTCTGCTTCTAGGTCTGACAAACTGACCTCAGTGTTCATCTATTAATTCAAAAGAAGCTTTGTGCTTGGATCAGCTCTGCCTGACACAAGGGAAAATGAGAAATGTGGCCATTGATATGCAAAGAAGGGCAATGTGGCTAAACTGAAGAGAGCAGGCCTTTGGCCAGCTACTTCCAACATGGCTCATTTAAAATTTCACTTGTTTAACTAAAACAAAATATTAATGAATCCGCTGAAGAGAGCTTATAAATGCTGAAGAATTTAAAAGGGTGAAATCTGAAGGGCATAAGAATAATTTTTCAATAAATTCTCTTTGATTGATAGTGCTCAGGTGTGTGATATGTTACCTCTTAATTTTATCAATACTTCCATTGTTGTAAATGGGCTCTGTATGACTTTCCCATTAGAAGAGAATAGATTTTGATAAAATATCTTGGAAAGTTACCTAAGCTTTAAAAAATTAATAAAAATGCCTAAATGACTAAGCATGTATAGGTGGCACAGATTTGGGGAGAGTGCACATTGGTAGATGAGCTCTGTTTGGTTCCAATGTAAATAATTATACTGCCAAGAGGAAAAAATAGTTGCTTTTCTTAATATGTAACAATTACTTGAATGCAAGTTTAGTTTCTCAGTACTAATATATACCAATGACATAATTGAAGAGAATTTTATTTGCTATCTTTGCCTCTCAAGTGCACATTTTTAACGTATAAATTATGTAGGAAATGTTTGCATATGTAAAATAAGGGGTACAGATGTAAATTAATAATATTTATAATTTTTATGGTAGCTGCTAAAAGGCTCCACGTAAGTAGTATGAGGACAGTAAACCTAAATTTATGTTAACTATGCATGGTTTCCTTGAAGGCAAAATAATTTAGGATACACTCATCTCTTGGTATCAGTGGGGGATTCGTGCCAGGATCCCTACAGATGACAAAATATGAGGATGATCATGTCCTTTATATAAAATGCTGTAATATTTACATATAACCTACACACATTCTCCTATATACTTTAAATCATCTCTGGATAACTTATAATACCTAATAAAATGTAAGTGCTATGTAGTTATTAAACTGTATTAGTTTTTTATTTGTATTATTTTTTATTGTTATATTGTTATTTTTTACTGTTTTTTCCTAATTATTTTTGATCCACAGTTGTCTGAGCTACAGAAACGAGAACTGCAAAATAAAGAGGATTAACTGTATAATGCTCAGCTTCAAACATTATAAACAGTAAGCCCTTTGGAAGATTCATGATGCACTCACTGGATTTATGAAAAATGAAGTAGTAATTTTCAAGATTTGGATTAGTAAAGTAATATTTTAAATTGACAACTAAACTACCAGCTAAAATTGTTGGCAAATAACATAAACTGTAGTAGTTACATTCTTTTAGAAAAGAGAAAATCAATAAATTTGATACAGATGTAGATTTGGTTTCTGAAAGACTTAGAAGCTTACCATGGCACTTCTTACTCAAACTGTGAAAAAGAAAACAAAAAATACTACAATCAGAATCTAGATAATAAAATAATTTAATAAATATGAAATTAAAATTGTATGAGATATCTTATTCTATGGTAATAAATGTGAACATTTCATTGCTATGTTGGATTTTCTTGAAAAATGAAAATAATTCAATTGAGTTAAGCACAGGTAGAAAATTTAAATAAACTGAGAAAAGAAGTTTAGTAACCATTCAAAAAAACAAACCTTCAGAAAATAGCTCACTTCATAGACAAATGTTTTAAAATCTTAAGGAAATATATTGTGCAATTTGCAATTTTTCATAACATAAGAAAAGCAGTAATTTCTTCAATTGTTTTTAAAATAAACAAAATTGATGCAAAAACTTAAAGAAATATATGGTATAAAAATAAAAACACATAGAAATCACATTTGTGCCTATAGAGGCCAAAATTGCATTATTATATGTAATAATGTAATTATAAAAAATATAATCCAGTGTAATATTTAAAACATAATATGACACATTTTATCCCAATATCCTTCATACGTGACAAAATGACTTTGTATCATTTAAGGACATGTTAATTGTTTTATGTGGAAATTATGGGGATTTTTTTAAAGAAGAGAGACGTTTTTAGCCTTTTCTCTTTCTTCTTTCCTGCTGTCTGGTGAGCACATGTGATGGGGCTGGTGCTCCAGGAGACAATTTGGACTATAAGGTGACCTTGAATGTGGAAACCTCACAGCTCGGGGTTGATAGAAGAAATCTGGATCAATTCTCACTCTTCAGAGCTGACACACTATCCTTTTCTTTATATCTCACTACCTGTTTATTTAAGAAAATCAATTCCTGTTTTTTTAAGCCATTATTCTATGCTGAACCCAGTTCCACAGATAAATTGTCCTGCGATATTAAATTTGCTTTCTTCTTTGAGCGTGACATGAAGCTATAACAAAGATAATGTGCCCAGCAAGCAGTTAAGAAATTGAAAATAGTGCTCAATACAAAAGATGTAAAATACGAGCTGAATCAGAGGAGGTGATTTAAGACCAAATCATAAAAATATTAGAATTTATTTTCTATAAAAATGAGTTTAAATTTAACAAAAATGTAGCAAAGAATAACCTGAGATCCTGAACTAAATCAATGGTGTGAGTACTTCCAAAAACCTCAGATAAAATTAGACACTAGAAGCAAATTTATTAAAATATTATAATGATAGTTCAGCTTTATTATACTCTAAATTTATGAAACAGATTAAATAGTAAATATAATATATTCCACCACAATTCATTTTTTTATGTTGTTTGTTCTGTACAATAACTTACTCCATGGTGATGCCAGTATTATGTAGATGTAGCATTACCTTATAGATAATTTTCACAATACATTAAAATTATAGAACATTAAGGGACAACTTATTCACAATTTAAAAGAAAGCCTTAGCATATGAAAATATTCAGAAAAAAGCTAAAATTTCTTCAAAAGCTGAAGTCTTTATATAAGTAATGGCTTCAAGAACTACTATAGTTTCCCCCAAATTTTAAGGAAATGGTGATGATATCAGTACAGAAAGTGAAGCTGCGAAGCCATTTCCTATTAAAATATTGGTTGGTGATATAATGCCTATCACATATCAGATTCTAAATTTTGATGAAACTGATCTCTATTGGAAGAAAATGACTCTAAATGACCTGCAAATCTAAGAAAGAAGCTGTAGCTCCCAAGTTAAAGATCGGGAAGATTTTATGCATAACAGTGATACCAGACAAAATTGTCAAGGGAGCTTTAATTGGGCCATTTAAAATTAAGATAATTTATTGCTTTGGTAGTGTTCTAATTAAAATTCACGTAAGTTTACATGCTTCTTGAGTGGCTGATTGATTTGTGATTTGGTTGGTTTTGAGTTATATGATCTTAATCCTATAATTTCCATAAGTTCTTATTATATTTAGACTATGATATTTCAAAACAGGTGTTTTTGTTTTTTAGTAAAATTAATTAAAGCATAAACATGTATAGTTCTGATCATCAAGAAGATGTGTTTAAGGGCACCACACCTTTCAACACATATAAAAGAAATATAAAATTGTGAGATAAATGAAATATGTTATTACATTTGCTTGAAAGGAATAAGTACAAAAATTGCATATGGAATAGATTCAATTGAAAGTCAGGAGAGAGATGTGCTACTTTTCTTCAAATAAGAAGCCCTGTCACATGGAAGATGTAGTCTTCATTATTCACAAAATGTCAAACTATGACCTATATTTGAGACTAATGCATTTGGGAACAATTGGGGCTCATCATGAGAAAGAAGTTTTCTGACAGATTAATCCACATAAATAATTTCTTCATAAAGTTGTGCTTCATTGAAGTCTTTCAACAATATTAGGGCAGATATTTTGTAAAGATATTTTGTAGTACATTCAAACAACCAAGAGCAGTTAGAACTGGGCACATTGAATATACCTTCTCCTTGAAGATTAAATAAAAATTTGTCTTGCCTATGATTGGATTCTACATTAAAACAAATTATATATATATATACACACACACACACACACACATATGTATACAACTTATAATTTATAGATTCATTGGTTAGAAACATGAAATAATTGTGTTTACTTAAAAATCATAGTATCCATTGGCTCTATATTAAGCAAATGTGTTTATAGAAAAATATGGTGCATTTTGGAGAAAAATAATTGTGTGTGTGAATATTTACATAAAGATGCTGATTGCTTATTCAAATAACAGGCAGAGATTTTACCTCTATACCACATACATATTATTAAAAACAGTCTGATATCTAATATATAGGACAAGAGTTATTTAAATTAACGTCAGTCATTTTAACAGGTAATGTTTAAAAAGTAGTCACTACTGCTGTCTTATTTAGTTATTAAATAAATGAACTTTTTATGCTGCCTATGAAATGTATTTTTGTTAAGAAATTAGATAGTTTCTCTTCATTCTGTTTGAAAACACACAATAGACTTATTATTCCTTCAAAATCCTTGAGAGATTAAATTTGAACAAACACAAAATTATGATGCTCTTTTTAAAAAAGGACTGGGAATTGAAGTTTACACAAACTCAAAAGGATTTTGATATTTAATTTCTCAAGTGGTGATAGTGACTCATACATGATTTTCTTTTTACAAATCATTGTTACCTTTGGTAATCAAATCAACATATGGAACATTATGAAAATGAATTTTATAAAGACGTGTCTTACACTAATAAAATATGTGGGTATGATTTATTTGTGTAATAACTTTTCTAGCTAATTTCTTACAATAACTAATATTATCCATGTTTTGTATATTACACTAACAGAAGCATGACAGATAGAATGAAGTATTTATCAAAGCTTAATGTAGTAGCAACCACATTCTACAAGGAATATGTCTGTTTTATCAGTTCCCATACATCACATTATACCTTAGCAACAGATTTCTTCTTACAATTTGTTTTTGCATTTAACCTAATAAATTCCTGAATGCAGGAGCTTTCATTGTTGAAGACTGCTAAAGGTGTAAAGCTGTTTGTTCTTTCTCTCCACTGCAAGGATCATGGTTCTCATTACATCAAGTAAGAGAATGTTAGAAAAAAAATTGAGAATTAAGACACTAGGTATTATGTCAGGACTACAGAAATATCTCATAACTCA
>CAUYRT010093972.1:0-39738 GCA_963574885.1 Lepilemur ruficaudatus
ATGAAGAGGCCGGGCACGGTGGCTCACGCCTGTAATCCTAGCACTGTGGGAGGCCGAGGCGGGTGGATCGTTTGAGCTCAGGAGTTCGAGACCAGCCTGAACAAGAGCGAGACCCTGTCACTACTAATAAAAAAAAAAAAAGAAAGAAAGAAATTAGCTGGACAACTAAAAATATATAGAAAAAATTAGCCAGGCATGGTGGCATATGCCTGTAGTCCCAGCTACTTGGGAGGCTGAGGCAGAAGGATTGCTTGAGCCCAGGAGTTTGAGGTTGCTGTGAGCTAGGCTGACACCATGGCACTGTAGCCCAGGCAATAGAGTGAGACTCTGTCTCAAAAAAAAAAAAAAAACTAGCCATAAAGAAATTATCTGCCCTACCTTGTTTGATTGTAGGCCATAAGACCCCACTTCCAGTGAGGGTCCTGCCCCACACCCAGAAGGAAGAAATGCATGCTCCGAGAGACTAAGAAAAATCTAGACACACAGGGCTTGCTGGGTTTCCTCACTCAGTCTATTAACATTAGATCATACCCTTTTTGTCCAATCCTATTTCTACATGGCTGTCCATACTTTGATGAACCTGAGTATAAAAAATGGACAATTTTCCCTGTATTGTTGGGTCTTCATTCTGAAGGCTCCTGTGTATACATGTTAAATACATTTGTTTGCCTTTTCTCTTATTAATCAATCTGCCTCATGTCGGTGATTTTTCAGTGAACTTTTAGGGGGCCAAAGGTCCCCTTGGTCCCTACAGGATCATGTGAAATGGGGGTTAGGAAAACCCTGTGTCAACTGCAGAGCAAAAGGCAGTGTTCCCTGGGGGAAAAGGAACATTGGGTAAAGACGGCTGAAAATGGTTTGTGTCATGAAGACACATCCTGAGTGGTCATATAGAAAGAAATGTGACTATTCAGAGCTATTTTGTAACTTCTTGACGAAAGTACAAGAAAGTGAAAACACGTACTATTTTTCATCCACAACCAGTGTTCCCACTGACACTCGGGAAGCCGGGCTCATCTAAAGGAGCTTCGCTGAGTGCACATGTTCTCTTCCTGTTGCTGTTTCTCTTTTTTCTCCTCCCATCTCCTTCTCTCTCTCTCTCTCTCTCTCTCTCTCTCTCTCTCTCTCTCTCTCACACACACACACACACACACACACACAACAACAACAACCTGAAGATTTTAAGTACAATGTTGTCTCTGAGGACATGAGATTGGGTTCAGTAATGTTTCTTTTCCTGGGATTTTTCCAATCTTAAAACAAACAAAAATCTGTGACACATTGTGAGGTCAGCAAACACTCATTGTGACAGAGCTCTTTTTCCTTATGTGCAGGTTTCCCAAATCATGCTTGCAACTCTGTTGTTTGTGGTTAGAAAACCTACTTAATTTGTGTTTTACTGGAGATTCATTTAACCATATATAAATTAGTTGTAAACTGTATACAAATCTTATCAGAAACCTCAAAATAGACCTGGAATTTGCATGGCAAACTTTGTGAGAGTTTACAAAACATCCTTTGAAGTGTGACAGAGTGTTAAGGAGTATTCATTTTGCAGGAAACTAACACTGTAGGAAAATTAGAGGGAAATATGAGAACAGGCAAGAAAACTTTTCCGTGTTTTTTCTTTAAAATAGGTTTTAAGGTCCCTGTCTCCTTCCATTCTGTATGATATGCAAATTTCAAACTACCTGGACTTTTTAAAAAAGTAAATCTATATAGAGCATGATTTTATGGATGAAGAAGAGTTAAGTGCCCACCAGAAACTACCCCTCTGACCTCATTTGTTAATGAACATGGTTTTTCATGGTGACAGGAGGTTACCATAATCATGAAAAAATAGCAAATATGTAAAATATCTGTGAAAGTTTTCTTTGGTTCAAACTGCACTGAGAAAAAAGTCCTTTCTGTGATGCTCACAAAATGGATATTCAGAAAATCACTGGTATCTAGAATAATACCTAGGACATAGTAAGCTCTTGACCAATATTTACTCTTGAATAGAAGCTAATTATTTTAAAGTGGAAACCAATATATCGTTTATATGATCCTCAAAGCCAAAAAGGACACAGCTAGGAGAGGTGTTCAAATCACCATTCAGTATCAGAAAGGGTAGCTAAAAGTTCTGGAGACCTGCTGTGCAAGGCTAGCCTTTTTATTGCGGGAAATGAAGGAGGGCCTGGGGAAGTCTGGGATGGGCACCTGGCAGAGTGTGTTCTCAGCGCTCCGGGCAGCAGTATTTACAGACCACTGTAGAAGAAAGCTAGTGCTTCAACAACTGGCAAGGCCACATATTCTGCGTGAAATCTGCGCGGGACACAATGTGGGGGAGGAGTGATCACAGCGGCAGAAACAATATTCTTCATCCCCTTTGGGGATAAAGCGAAGTGTGGAGACGGTGCAGGGCTGAAGTCCCTCATTCCCAGCGCTCAGCATCTTGTTTTCTCCTTCCAGCCTCTGAGCCTGGAGGGTCTGGAAGATGTTCCTGGCTTGGTAGGTTTATGAGAAGGTGCTGACCTTGGAGGCGCTCCATGAGGGTTGCGCTGACTCATCCCCTGCGGCAGGTCCGGTGAGCGCTGAGTAATGGCCGCCCATGCTGATGAGGATAAATGATTGCAGCACTTGGCCTTAAATAGGAGACCAGAGCAACCAAACAGAAATGCAGGCGTCTGCGTAGTTAGACTAATTCAGTCACAATTGCTGCCACATTTGATTTGGAAAAGGAGCCAAGAAAAGTTATGGGGAAGCTAGAACCTGAATGTAAATATTGATCTAGTTTACTCACTCAGAGGAAGATCACTCTGCAACTGAAGAACATTTCTCCATTATAACTGAGCCACATGGATAACACCTAACATGTATTTTCCAGTTTACAAACAGGTGTTATGTTCACAATGCACAAGTTAGATATTATTTTACACTGAACCACTTAGGACATAGATGCTCAGATAAGCCTTGTGGCCATCCAGTTATTCAGGCCTTCTATTCATTCTAAGATGCTTTTTGCCATATACAGTATTACAATTCTCTTTTCAGAGATCACATTCAACCTTTCTTCTCTTTAGGTTTGATGGTTTATCAAGTTACAAAATAAAAAATAGCAATACCTTACCACTTGTAATTCTTAAAACTCCTTTGGAAGAATATTAATTATAATTTACTTATAATTTGAGGGAAATATGGTTATCTTTGAGCTGGAGTGAAGAGAATATGATTATATTTTTATCTTCCAAGAAAAGTTTAAGTATCATTTATATAGGAAAGGAATTTATATAGGAGAGATTTATGTGAATAGCTGTACAACTTGGTAAATTTACTAATAACAATTTAATTGTACACTTAAAATGGAGTAAAAACATGATATGTAAATTACAATTAAAAAATAAAAAAAATAAAAAGAAACGACAGTGAGCTAGCACCACTTATATTATTGTGGATTAAGCTTGAACCCATTATTCGAAGTGAGGTGACACAAGACCAGAAGAATGGGCCCCACATGTACTCGCCATCAAATTGGTACTGACTGATTAACACTATGGTGCTCAAATGGTGGTTGTGTTCACTAGGGATTCGGGGGGTGGGGGGAGACCCACATCTGAGAGATGTGGTGAGCACTGTGGAGGGGAGGGGCATGCTTGAAATGTATTTGGGGATGGGAATTAGGGGCCTCAATAGGGGGAAAGAAATCCTCTAAAACTGATTTATGTGAATAGCTGTACAACTTGGCAAATTTACTAATAACCATTTAATTGTACACTTAAAATGGAGTAAAGGCATGATATGTAAATTACACTTCAATGAAGAAAAAAAAATTTGGACTAGTTCAGCATCATTTTGGGGTGATTCACAGATTTCATCCATTGCCACATGTACACCAACGAGGATAGGTATGAAGCATTGGTAACGAACACAAACAATAAGCAAAACAAGTTCTACATCTGTGCTGTCACACCTCAGCATTTAAAAGGTCACCTCTGGAAAGCCAGCAAGTCACACTTAGTGTTTAGTCTCTGGAGGTACTATTTATTGATGGAAATGACACACTTGTAATTTTATAAAAATAGAAGAAATATTCTCTGTGACTTTATGCTCCAAGTACTGTTCAGTGGAAAACATTAAAGAGTTAAAAATTAGAGATAAATTATTAGTAATTCCAGTTTCTATTTCTATTTCAAGTTCTGACACACATCTTCCATTTACCTTGGGCTGAATACTTAAACTTTTAGACTTCTTCTATGTTTAAATCAATATAATCCATAGATGAGCCACAAAAGTAAGTTAGTAAATGCTTCTAAATCAATTCTTAAAACTAATGTGTTAAATAAACACACAATACTTCAAATAAGGTGAACATTTGAGTAACTAAGTTATGTCAACTAACACAAATCCATATACTCAAAGTTCAAAGGAAACCATAAACAAAAATAAGCCCAGAGATATAAAACTTTAATAAAAGCTATGGCTCTAGGCTTTAACACTGTTCTTGATCAAGATATTGTCTTGTTTTCATTAGATGTATCACATATAAAATAGGTTAGTAGTATGTTTTGGTTAATAATTTTTCATCATTTGTTTAGACAAACAAGTATAATAGAATTGTACTTACCTATTAAAAAGCAATTACCAAAAAAAAAAGAAAAAAAAAACATTACCCCATCATTCACAAGACTGTCTGCCCTGGCTAAGTGTGCCATGAAGTTTGTAAACATTAAATTGTGTTTTAGCAGCAATCATTTGTATAAGATCTACCATCTTGAACTACAACTAATTTGAAATAATAGCACAGAATAAATTAATCTCCAAAGGGCCAAAATTCAAATTGGTTTCATATAAATATATTCAGAGTATACTGTGTGTCAGTGGTGGAGATGGAAGCATGGCAAGGATACAAGGAAGAGTAAGTTATTATATAATTCCAACCCTTACTGAGGGTAGCTTTCTATTAATAGTCTTACCTCTGTAATTCATCCAACTACTTACCCATTTTAGAAACTGATAAACCTCTATATTTGTATTATGACAAATATCAAAAAATAAGAGGTAAAATTAACACAAGCAACATTAAGGACAACTACAAAATTCTTATTAATAGTTCATAATCAATTACCATTTGGTAAATTAAGAAATACCTGATATGCTCAATGTAATAATCATCATACAAACACAAACCAGCCTAGGAAACAACACATGTAACATATGTAATGCACATACTTCTGTGAAATGAAAAAACTCTCTTTTATATAGCAATTCTTTAAGACTTCGATTAAGTCAAATAAACTGTTAAGCTAATGGAAATGTCAATAAGATTTAAGTAAATGAATTCACTAATAGTTGTTAGATCTTTTATTTTGATCCTGCATGACAAATTTATTTATATATATATTTCACATACATACTCAAATGTTGTCTACTAGCATTATTTTTAAGTAGCACGGCTTGCTACAGGATGTAAAAAACATGGTAAGATTAAAAGTTAAAAAGCCTTGCAGATTGGCCAAACTATTCTAACTCCAGAATTATTGTTTTTATATACATTTATATCCAAAAAGTCCATTAAATATCAAAGTTTACCACTACAAAATAAGGTCTGCTAAAAATCTTTAAATGACCTCTTTCAACAGGGACACAAGCAGTTAAAGAATGTTGCTAGAAGCCAGAGTGTAAGTAGCCAGGTCTACAGTTTCTTTCTGTAAAACAGCCTGAGCAGGCAGCTGATGAGCAGTTTCCTTTTTAATTAGAGTTGTTTCCTGATTAATTAGTCCCAGAACACTTAACGTAAGACGACACTGTGCCACTGGGACGAACAATAATTTTCTTCATGGTAATAGATAAGCATCATCTTTTCCCTAGGATTAAGCTCAATCTATTTTCTGTTTAAATGGGAAAGGGTCTTTTTAGGGGAGAAGTGAGTTGGAAAAACTGTAGCTCAATAGCAAGATATGTTATCATTAGCCCCAAGAGGAAAATGGAACATGTAAATTATCTAGGGAAAGTTCTTCAATCTTTAAGTTTCTAGTATAGTTTACTCAGAAAATCTTGATTTTAAATAGTAAGTAATAAAGATCAATTACCCTTTTGAATACAAGATCCCATGTATAGGACTGAATGAGACAGAAATTTTGTAAACATACCCAAATCAGCCCTGCAAATACTTGAACTTTGAAACTCTTCAAAGTAAGAAAAGATCCAAGGTCTCTGGAAAGTAAGAAAGCTACAGAGACTTTGATTAAAGAATCTCTAAAGGAATAGAACTGTACTCAGAGTATCTAAATACCAACTAGACAGATGGGTAGAAAAATTAAGATAAGCTTTCAATCCAAAATTGCTGTTCTATTTTTTCACACAAGAACTGAAGATTTAAAGAGTCAAATGAAAATTGCTCCTTTTCACATCATTTTTGCAGGTATCAAGGTAAAAGCTTCACGATGCTGTCTTCAAAAAATTAGTCATCTATTAAAAGATTAAGCAGTTTTCATAAACATGTCAGAGATCAGCTTCTCAAAGGGTAAAAGTGATTGAATTATCCTGACATTAGTAACAGATAAAGCTCACTCTTACGGAAAAAAGTATGCATACCCATGATATTCCAACCCAGGAATAAAAAAGTTCTGAGAAACTTTTACCTAGTCTACTCATCATTCATTAGGAACAAAAATGTTTATATATAAAAAATTGAAGTCTATTATGCACTTAATAGAAGCACTACTGGTAAAATAAATTGTGAATCTAGAACAAATCAAGATTTAATAAAGACAAAAAAACCTAGAGAATTCTAATGAATTCTAATGAGTTATGGTATAATTATCCTTTTAAAATTATAACATATTGAATTGTTATAATACTTAGTTTGAATCAATCTAATGAATAAAGTTAAATTAACAATATATTAATTAACTCAAAAGCCAGTTTATGGAATAAAGCTTTAATGTTTAAAAAAATTACAGTCCCAATAATATCTCCAACATGGTATTAATATGGAATCCTTTTAAGGAAACTCAAGAAATTTCACAGAGGAAATAAATTTTTCCAAAGCCTACATAAGTTTAAATTTTCTCAGTGGTCTTTTGGGTTTTTCTTTTTTTTTCCCCCTATTTGATGGAAAAGGAAATAGAAATTAGGAAATTAGTTTTCAAGAGGGAATATACGACAGGTCATATTTTGGAGTATGAGTTTGTGTGTGTAAACTAAGAATTACATATCTATTCTATAAGTAATAAGTAAAATGAGGTAATTATAGTGAAAAATGAATAAATTAAAAAGACAACTTTTCAATGACTAGTTTTGTGTCCCTAGGAACTATGCGTTAAATGTGATTAAAAATGTGAGATTTCAATTAATCATCTCTGCTTTATAATTTGAAATGTTCTATAAAATAACCCAAAATTCAGAACTTATAATCAAATTCTTCAATTACAATGCCAAAGCCAATTAACCTTTTTTTAAAAAAAATCTTAAAGCACTGACCTATAGAGTCTAATTCATTTAGTTATTCAACACTTATTTATTAATATTTATTAAGAGCTAGTGTCAGATTCTGAACATACCAAGTACAACAAAATGACATAACTGCTCTATGATGACACAGCCTATCTTGTCAGTTTAAAAATCAACTAAAAGGCATGCAGCTAAAAAGTAGCCTAATCTGAGAAATTCACAAAGAACATGAAATCCTGCAAACATAAAACAACAAATAATAAAAACTACTTTTCACAACTACAGTTAACCCTTGAACAATATGGGTTTGAACTGCATGGGTCCACTCATACACAGATTTTTTTTCAATAAATATACTGAAAATTTTTTGAAGATCTGTGACATTTGAAAAAACTTTCAGATAAACCACAATCTAGAAATATTGAAAAAATTAAGAAAAAGTCATGTATGTCATGAATACATAAAATACATGTTGATACTAGTCTGTTCAATCATTTACTACCACAAAATATACACAAATATATTATAAAAAGTTAAAATTTATCAAAACTTAAGCACACAAACACAGATCATACATGGCGCCATTCACAGTTGAGAGGAATGTAAACAAATGTAAAGATGCAGTATTAAATCATAATTGCATCAAATTAACTGTAGTACATACTATACCACTGTAATAATTTCACAGCCACCTCAAGTGAACTCAAGTGTTGCATCCATTTAAAATACCCTATGATGCTAATCAGCTCCACGTGAGAAGTTTGTCTCTCCACTAAATTGCACATGGCAGTAAAAAGTGACCTCTTACAATCCTCACGTATTTTTCATCACGCTTAGTGTGATATTGTGAACCTTGAACAACACCATGTGACGCATACAAAGGGCCACTAGTGATGCTGAAAGTGCTCCTAAGAAGCAGAGAAAAGTCATGACATTACAATAAAATGTTGAATAGCTTGATATGTACCATAGATTGAGGTCTGCTGCTGCAGCTGCCCACCATTTCAAGATAAATCAATTCAGCGTAAGAACCATTGTAAAGAAAGAAAAAGAAATTCATGAAGCCATTGCCACAGCTATGTCAGCAGGCACAAAAACCTTACACTTTTTGCAAAATACAAAATGTGTGTTGATCAACCGCTTATGTTATTGGTAAGGCTCACAGTCAACAGTAGGCTATTAGTAGTTAATGTTTTAGTATAAGTAGTTAGCAGTTAAGGAGTAAAAAGTTATACACAAATTATCAACTGTATGAAGTGAAGAGTCTAAAGGGAGAGGGGGCAGTACCCCTAATCCCTGAGTTATTCAGGGGTCAACTATATATTATGGACAGTTAAGAAAGAGACAGGTAACAAAGAGAAAGGAAGATATGATGGAGGGACAAAGAAAAATGAACTGTAAAAAGACACACAAAGAGAAAGAGAAGACACTGAGAAAGATATTCACAAAGCAATCAAGTAAGAAGCTGCAAGACGGAACCGTTACCAAACATGAGCAGAAATGTGTAATACGCTGGGGCAAGGAGAAGAAGGTAGATTTTTGGTACCTGCCTCAAAAGTAGCTGCTGCTTATCCCTTTTTCACCTTGACATTAATCAATGGCAAACACATCTACATATAAATTTGAATGGAAAAGTAAATCAAAGCCAAAGAAAAAGTACTAGAAAAAACTTATCACACCATATTATCTAATAAAATATAAACGTGTTCTAGAAATATGTGCTAAGCTCAATGAAGTTATTACAAAATTGGGAGACAGACATATAATTCTAGGCTCTTGAAAATTTGTATAATTTAAGAAAAATATCATTGCTTTCCTCTTCTCCTTAATTTTACAGCTATAAATATAGCTATAGCTATAAAACGGTACTCATTTTGTTATGCCACGGAATCATCTATGCTCTTATTCCTACTCTAATTCCATAATATAAAATGAAGGTAACATTATAAAATCATCATTTCTTCAATTTACCTCAAAACTATTAAATATGTTTAAAGAACAGCAAAAACCATATTTGCTACTAGTATTAGAACACATCACTTAAGTACATGAAAACAATTAGAATATGATTTTAATTTTTACACAATTGTCAGTGTTGGGGAGTTGAGAGGAAAACGGTTAGTTCTCAGATTCACACAAAATCATAGTTTTCACACATGTAGACACTACTATAGATATGATAGAAAATGAAAGACCTCAGGGGATCAGGAGGAAGAAAATTTGACAAAAAATTATCCTGTAAAAACAGAATAATAAGCAAAGGTATACTTATGTAAGAAAAGGGAAAAAAAGGTATATTTTCTTAAAAAATCTCTTTCATTCATTCTTAGTTTCCTGTAATAAAGACCTTCCAGTATCTCAAGTTCAAGGCATTTACATAACAACACAATGAGTGTTCATTATTCTCCTCGTCCACTTTAATTTCTTGGTTAGTAAATTTTAAAGAACTATACATTTCTCAGGAAATTTTTGTAAACTTTATAGCCATATCAGTAATGTACTGGTACAAAAGCCTATGGTTTTTAAAAATACCAATGCTACACACCCAGCTGGAATAACCTCATTCTATCAAAAAGCTCATTGCCTACAACTAGACAAGGTGATGACAGAGAACAGACAGCCATCTAATTAAGCAACGTCCCAACTCTCAATGAAATCTAGTGTTGAGTGTTATTTGACTAACAAACTACATTAAGTTTTTAAAAAGTAAACCATGTAAAGAAAAAGCAAACATTTACCTGGCCAAATGACATATTAAGTTTAGTTTCATTGTGAAAACTTATCAAATAAAAAACTATATAACTGATACCATAATTTAACTTTTCAACTAAATATTTACTAAATATTCAATCATAAGAAAAATACCAATTTAAACATTTTCTCTTTAGAATTTCCAGTATAATTACAATGCGTTCCACTAAACTACTACAAAAATGTTTCTTTAGCTATTTTATTACAAGCCATCTGCTACAATAATTTACTAGATAACAGAGAAAAGACAGGCTTTACTCTGAGTGGTACCAATAATATGACAGGAATAAACACAGTGAAGCTTTATCTGTCTATACAATGCTCAAGAAAGCAGAGAACTTGCAGAATCTTAAAACAGGCCATCCAAAAAGGATTTCTGGCAGCAACTACCAAGTAATATTTGCAACTATTGCCCTTTTGCTCTCTTATGTAGGTTTTAGCAAATAATTTCTGTAGTAAATAAAACTGTGCTTCTGCTTTACAAGTGTATCTTGTTTTACTTTATCCAATCAATGATTTTTTTCCAGTAAACTGATTTTAAAAATTAATATGCATTACTATCCTAGCATAATATCTGGTACACAATAGGTACTTAAACATTTATTGAATAGACACTGTAATATAACTGGTTAAAATTCCATTACGTCAACCCTAGAGGACCAATTAAATATTCTCTTGTGATATCATTTTGATATGATACATATTTTCTGAGGGTTTCCTGATACATATTTGTTCTAACAGGAACAAACTTGTATTAAGTCCTTCCCCTTTAACAAAGATATAAGCATTGATGCATGAATAGCAGATATAGCTGGCCAACTGGGATGAGACTTGGGGAAGGGAGAAGCAAACCAATTTCACTCTCAAAGGCTCCTTGGATAACCCAAGATAATTCCTTAATGGCAGCTGAATTATCACATAAGCCACATCCCCTACCCTGCTCAGATATATTCTTCAAGTCCCAACTCAGACATCCTGTCCTCTGTGAAGTCTTTCCTGGTTCATCCAAGCAGAGCTATCACTACCTCTTCTGCATCCCTCACACTTGATTAAGGCACTTATTATAACTTTTATCATAATCTACTTGATCTATCCATGCATAGGCCTGGCTTTCCATAGACTGCACTCCTCAAGGGTATGAACCCTTTTTGTCTACACAGCCCTAGAAACCATAGAGCATCTGGCCCATAAATGATGATCAATCAAGAGTTACTGAATGAATGAGTTAATTAATAAGTGAATGAGATTAATATCTGCTTTGCAGTCTTGATTATATCAGTCTTTAGGAGTGGTTTTTAGAGACTATCATTTGACTTTATGATATACTTGAATTTGCATATCATTAAAATAATAATTCAAATAATCACTATAAAGTCAGGTTTTAGAATTCAAATACTCCATAATATTCACCAATCAAGAAGAAAACAAAAACCAGAAAAATACAAATCTGACACTTCATACTTCAGTTTCATCAGCTATTATTCATATCATGTGCTCTTGTAAAAATTATGTGACTAGAACCTAACACATTTATTAAAGTAGAAACATACACTGACACCAATACCAATTATTACTAGTATGATTACTATTATTAGGTTTCATGATATAACAGGATATAAAGATAGCAGAAGCTAATCTTGAGTAGTTCCTACATGAAAAACATTTTATCATTCTATTTAACACATATAACAACCCCGGTAAGATACTACTATTATGACTGCTTTACAAACGATGACAACGAGGCTTACAAAGTTGAGACAAAGCTCCAAGGTCATAAATTAATACATAGACGAGGTGAGACTCAAATCCAGGTCTATCAAACACTAGATCTTAAATCCTTTAAGAAGAAATGACTACAGTGTGCTATAATCACACCTATGAATAGCCACTGCACCCCACTTGACAACATAGGAAGACCTCGTCTCTAAAAAAAGAAAAAAAAAAGAAATGGTATATACACACATACATATATAAATACACATATGCACACTCTTGGAAGAGAAGATTCTTTTTGAGAAAAAAGAAGAATTCAAGTGGTAGGGCAAAATGGCTCATGATGATGCTATTTCTGAAAGCTTATCAATTAAAAGTTTGTTTTTGATTTTAACAAAGTATAACGTATGAATGGTACACATAAGATATTTCTACAAAAGAGTATAAAACCATAATATTTTCTACATTCTACAGGTAATCAGCAGTCTTGATAGGTAAGCTGCACCACGTTATGTAATTATTGAAATCACACGCACATTTCTATCATGCTACATAAAACTCAAATAGCCCTAAAACATACACAATCTCTGCCATGTCATATAGCTCAGAATACGAGAAAATGTGAACGTGGGTTTCCATGGGTCCTCAAGCCAGCCAATTAAGATTGAATTCTCATTTCAGAAGCTCTAAATTTTGTTTGTTTATATCTATAGGAGTAACAGGGTCATCATAATCTGTCTATAATCCTTTCAGATCACCTCAAAAAATATGAAGAATGCCAGTTTAACAGGAATAACAAGAAATCTCAATAAGAAGCAATAAAGGACTTAAGATTTCAGAAATACATGGTCTAAGTCAGCAGCAGTGGTGGTCTTAAGCCTCAATGGCTTATTTTTTTTTTGTATTATTTTTATTTTTATTTTATTTTTTATTTTTTTGAGACAGAGTCTCACTATGTTGCTGGGGCTAGAGTGCTGTGGCGTCAGCCTAGCTCACAGCAACCTCAAACTCCTGGGCTCAAGCGATTCTCCTGCCTCAGCTTCCCGAGTAGCTGGGACTACAGGCATGAGCCACCATGCCCAGCTAATTTTTTCTATTTTTGGTAGAGACGGGGTCTCACTCTTGCTCAGGCTGGTCTCAAACTCCTGAGCTCAAACGATCCACCCTCCACGGCCTCCCAGAGTGCTAGGATTACAGGCGTGAGCCACCGCGCCCGGCCTAGCCTCAATGGTTTAAATCATGCAGTAGCAAACAATGGTTGAAGGCTCAAGTTTACTTTAAAATAAACAATGGAAAGACTCATCTTAAAAGAGATGTCTTGAAGTTAGGTACTTTAGAACTTTTCTATTACTGATCGACTTGGAAAGTTCATACATGTTTCCTGACAGGAACAGAATAGTTTCTAAATTAAACATTTTCATTTACATACAAAGAATAGTATGAAGTATAGAAAAGAGATAGTACTGCTTTTATTTCTCCAACCTGTTCTTTATTACTCTAATGATCAGGAAAACACAGAGAAAAAGTTTTTCCTTCTAAAGGACCTTTTAAAAGACAAAAAGTAGGAATTATCTATCCCTTTCATTTCAGTTTTAAGAGTTCTCTACTTCATGGGTTCAAATATTAACTCTATTTTTTAGTAACTATGTGCCTCAGGTTCTCTGCATGTCCTGTTCTCTCGATGGTAAAAATGGGAATCTTAACACTGAAGTCGTGAGGCTTATATGAAGAGGGTATATGAAAGCACAGGACATAATGCCTACCACATAACCCCATTAATTCCTTCAGCAAGTGTCTGTCTAGCATCTGCTAGAGGACAGTCCTAGTGGTGAGTACTAAGGTTATAGCAGTGAGCAAAACCCAGATGCCATCCTTGCTCACGCGGACTGTACAGTTTGGAGTGCCCCCATGAGTCATTCTCAACTTCCCACATCCTCTGACCATGCAGAACCTTTCACAACTCTGTTTCTTTATACACAGCATTGTCTCAGCTAAACACATGCTCCCCTTCTTTGCTCCTAGGCATAACTGGCTGATCCAGTCTCTGTGCTGCTTGTGACTTTGCTTATACCTGTGCCACAGCACTTAACCATGTTCTCACCATTTCTCTGCTTTCTGACTGCCTCCCCCATGGGATGGCAAACTCCTCAGGGAAAAGGGATAAGTGTTACTTTTCTTTATATCTTTAGTGCTTAACATAGTGTGTGACACAAAGGACATACTATTTGATAAATTAAAGAATGGATTAGAGGTACAAGTAGCTAACAATGTGTTATACAAATCTTGTTTTCTTTCTTTCCCCTCATTTCTCAGATGGATGTCCTGAAACCTGCACAGAACTCAAGAGCCCACAGTAATCTCCATATTTCCTATAGTACTTCTCTCTGTGTCACTTCTTTCACATTTAAGCATATACTGCTTTATAATTTCCCTCATTCTGTATCACAAGTGAGTGCTTACCATCTATTAGGCATACACGGAGAGCTTTACATGAATGATCATATTGAATTCTCACAACAAACCTGTAACGCAGATGATATTATGCCCATTTTACAAAAGAGGAAATTGAGACTGAGGATAGTTAAGGAGCTTGCCCAAGGTCCGAAGCCAGTAAGTAGCAGAGTTTGAGAATTGAACCCAGGGTCTCCCTCCATAGTGAGCAGCAGCATTTCCTCCTAAAGTGGAGCTACCACTTTTACCAAGGCAAGTTGTGCCTGAAATCTCCTTCTGACGCTGGCAATAGATTCAACATAATTCTCTTAGATTTAGACATAACAGCTCTTCTTACTGGTCCTGCTTGGTCCTTGGCTCCAGATTGAGGTTTTTGGTTGGTCTACAGCTCCTGACCTATTCATTTTCACTTGAATCTAACCCACAGTTCTTCATCCTTTGATCCCTATAGTCATTTCCTACCAGTCAAAAAGACATGTAGAGCTTTATTTTCTATAGTCACAAGACTACAGAGTAAGGTTGTTCCACACTGTGATCCCAGCCCCCTTCTCTGTTCAATATTACTCTCTAGACTTGACCTACCATGATTCAGGGTGACTCAATCTACACGCCCCACCACCATTGCAAAACTCTCTAGGTCAGTAATTCTTAGGGGCTCCTACTTACCCCCTGGCAGAAACAACAGACGCTAGCTCACCAGGAACTGCTGCCCAAATCAACCCACTATGTATAGCTCTCCCCAGTGAGATGGATGGATTTCTTACAAAAAATACATTGCCTCATACTTTACCAGCTTTATCTAGGACCTAACACAGTGTAAAGCTATAATTTATGGAAATAAAAAAGGAAAAAAAGAATAAATAAATGACTACACAAATAAGTCAACAGATGTCCTTATGTCTCTCTTGGGTCGGACAAAAACAAATTTTATTGATCATCTACATTAATATGCCAGGCCCTATGCTAGGCACAGGTTATCCCACAAAGAGCAAAACAGTTGTGGTCTTTGCTCCCCTGGTCTCTAGAGTCTTTGGGGGAAGTAGATATTAATCAATTACAAACACACTATGATAGCTCTCTCCTCTGAAGCAATGGCTGACACGGTGGTATAATGAAGTCACAAAATCAAATATATTTGAGGGCCAAACGTGTATTATAATAAAATGTATAGAGAGAATAAGTAAATGTAAAAGAGAATAAGTAATAGATTAGTAAGCCCATAGCAAAACAGTAAGTATTAATACAAGTTTGAGCCAGAGGTGTCATATTCTTTGATGTACTGATGGTCACACAAGGCTTATTTGTAGGCTATATCCAGCCTGCTGTTTAGTTGCATGTTTGACACCCCTGAAAAGAATGCTTCAGAATGTGATCTGTGGCTTCAACTTTTAAACTAGCACACTCCTACTATAGAATTAAATGATAGGCTATTTTTTCCATAGAAGCCAAATCACAAGTAAGATTTCTGTAAATACTTCACATTCCTTCTTCCCTGTGTAATCTGAGGTCTCTGGTAGGGTTTTTATGAAGCGACTATTGTTTATTCAAGCTGAACCATTTTATTAACTAACCTTGAAATATTGCCATTCCCTTAATAGGACAGAAAAAATTAACTGGACCAAAAGAAAAGGCTAACAGCTGCTGAACTATGATCAAAAAATGGCAAATACGCAAAGATTCACAAACCCAAGTAGAAGTGCATCATTTTTTCAGTCCCACCCATCAATTATTTTGTTGAAATGTGGCTAGGAAATTAGTAAATTTCTCTAGATATTCTTTTTTTTTTTTCTTTTAAGACAGGATCTTGCTATGCTGCCCAGGCTGGAGTGCAGTGCTATTCGCAGGCACAATATAGCCTTGAATTCCTGGCCTCAAGCAATCTTCCCACCTAGGCCTCCCAAGTAGCTGTGAGACTACTGGCATGCACCACCATGCCCAGCTTCTAGGTATTTTCATGACTAAATCAGAAGGTGTTGTGTTTTTATGTTTTTAACAATCAGTTCCAAATTCTTTACAACTATTTGAACAAATTTTAAACATATTTAAAATTTCTGATTCCAGGTTTTTATATGAGAAGATGTAAGAGTTTTTATAGTAACATATGCATGTAGTTTTCAGTGACAAAATCACATAGTCAGGTTTAAATTGCCAAATGTTCCAAAATGTCCTTTATAACACAACTTTATTTCCAAAAGTAGTTGCCTTGTCATTCATTATTATAACATTAATTCTTCCTTGAAGGAACACATTAAATGTTCATTTAAAAAAAAATAACTTGGCATGCAGCATCCTGTGACAGAAGACTTTTTAAACCACTCATCCATTTTATGAGGGTTAAATTAAAACTAGATAACTTGTAGATTCACTTTATCTAGCACATGCAAACTGCAAGAAAACTGTAATATTTTAGAAGTGCATATATGAGTGTGGGCCCCACAGTTTGTTCCACTCCAAGGTGTGCAAGTTCCATTCTTCCCTGAGGCCACTCTTACACCATGTGGAACAAGTGGCCATTAGCCAAGGACCTAGTGAGGCCTCAGTATCATGGCACAGCAAATATTAGTATAGCTTAACATCCTTTTGTGTCTGTATTTAAAAAAATACAAATGGAACTTGAGACATTTTTTCCCCACACACCAATGTATCATATTGCATATCTCACTAATAATGGTAGAGACCATTAATCTAAAAAGAAAGTAAAAGTTTGTTTTTTTAAAAAAACCTGAATTTAACAGTGACTGAATATACTAGGCACTCAGAAAATATATGTAGAAGGGAAAGAAGCAAAGAGGGAAAGAAAGGAAGCAGGAATTACAGGAGATAAAAAGTTTTAAAAGTCAGAATATTTTGAGGAACAAAGCCTTGATTATAAAAAATCTCATTTATGAACAGAGATTTTAAAAAAATAAAATGTTACTATTATTTAAAAATGCATGACTTATAGTAGATTAAGAAATTGGGAGGTGAAACCTAAGAGGAGACTGTAGGATCAAGGCTAACACTTATCTTTACTTATGCTCTAAAACCAGCTTTTTGGACATAATCAAAGGAATTTATAGCAGAACCAAGAGCCCCTGACACAGTAAGGATTTCGGCAACAATCCACATCATTTAAATGTGAGGTGACTTAGCACAGACGGCCTTTTAATTTCATTATAATTTTATTTAAAAATTATAGTAGAGTAACTGTGTATGCGTGTAACAATATAAATTGTACACAATAAAAAAAGGTACATTAAAAAGTTAGAAAACACTTGAAATATGAATATATTCTAATTTGATAAAGAGCTATTATAAAATCACTTGAAGGGAAAAAGGAAAGCCAAGGTATAACATGTTCATAGACAACTACATGTACTCTTTACCACTATCTAACATGTGTTCAGGATGAAAGGCAGAAGTATTGACGGCACAACACCAATATATTTTTAAAAGAAGTTCAAAGCATTATGGTTTATGGGAACTATGAAAAACAGGATTTATTTAATATGTTGTCCCTTGAAAACAATACAAAAAGAGCTTCCTACCTTTGTGATAAGAATTCGGTATCTATCCAGCATTGCCTGGTTGTCATGGCAGCCTGCTAATAACTGCCATACCTCTGCCCTCAATGCTTCAGGGACACCATTCTTCACCAGTGTGGAAAGCCCTTTTGGTCGTGCACCAAGGTTACTGTGCCTGTAAAAATAAGAAAATAAACAATTCAGACTTCCTTTACTACTCCTGAACTGCTGCTGCAGTGAAAACCATATTTGTTAGTTTACATAAAAGCATAAGCCTGGGTCGAGAGAAAAATGGTGGGAGCATGAAACGACAGTAGCGTTATTAGCTCAGTGATGCCTTTGACTTTTTTTCTTGATCTCTTCTTCTTTACTAGTGAGCCATGTTATTCCACCACCAGGAAAAGTATTTTCTTCCTGTCCTTTACTTTAACCATACTATGAACTTATTAATAATAGTTAATGTGTTGGTTATAAATAAGCAACACTGCAACACATTAAAAGAACCAACTGAATCCCCTGAAATGAATGTATGGCAAGTTGGATAATGATGTATGTGGCAGGGAATGGTGTTCAGGAATGGGTGCTGAAAATGGATCATAGGCCTATCACACCTTGACTATACCCCCTTCTCTGAGGTCAGGCTGATTGGGCCAAGTGACAAAAGCAGGCTCCACAGCATAGAGGCATGAAACATATCAGCTTTGTGCAGCAACCACATTCTGACCCAGAGTCCCCTGGGAAGCCCTATCGCTTGATGGCCTAACTTAAGAGTTCTCTGTTCCAGCATAAATTTAAATATCAAGGATCTTCCAGATTGAAATGATCTAATACAGGTTTTATAGTAAGAAGAGTTCATTATTGTTCGTACTTCTGGATTTGTCTCCCTGACTTGTTACAACTACAAATCCCTAAAGGAAAGAACTAACCCTTTCTTACAATCACCAGAACCTACATAACTCCACCTTGCTAGGGGAGTAACATATACTTATCAGCCTTACCCATTCCCAAGGGTGTTTAGAATAAGCACAAAGGCAAACATCTTTTGTCCTAAATGTCAATGACCACATAGTGGGTATACTACTATGACACCTGACCAAGAAACTGAACTGCACTTCTCAAACTTGTGAATGTAATTCCATTCCTCACCTTTTTCTGGTGTCTAGCTTAAACCTGGAGTTATGGTCTATGCCTTTTTGCTCAGACTTTACCTCTAGTTGACTTTGCTGCTCATTTTTGATCTCCTAAAATCAAAAGTCCTGGTGCAACCATCTGGACTCCAAATCTTGACAATGTAATCTAGTTCGACCTAACACTCTGGTCCTTTGATTATGTCGAAAAAGCTGGGTTTAGAGCATAAGTAAAGATAAGTGTTGGCCTTGATCCTACAGTCTCCTCTTAGGTTTCACCTCCCAATTTCTTAATCTGCTGTACATCATACATTTTAAAATAATAGTAACATTTTATTTTTTAAAAATCTCTGTTCATAAATGAGATTTTTGATAATCAAGGCTTTGTTCCTCAAAGCCTAACACTCTGGTTTCAAATTTAAGCCTTAAAAGTCACAGAATGTACATGTCTATTTTCTAAAATTGGCCTCCTACCTACTTCTCTAGATTATGCACATTCCTCCACCTCCAGCCCAGACCCTCGTTTTGGCATGGCCTTTCTTTGAAAATATATTCCATGCTTTCCCCATAATGTCATATCTGGCTATCTTGGAAAAAAACTGTAACATCCATAACTCAAACAAATTCAAGTAAACTCATCTCACTAATATTTTTAACAAGCTATCAGATTTATACCCATTCTCCTTTCTTTCAGCCTCTTCTAGCTAAACTTTTGTATTGTTCGGTTACAGAACCTAAGTTGATAATACTGATGGACTTGAGG
Organism: Lepilemur ruficaudatus; assembly: GCA_963574885.1. NCBI lineage: Eukaryota > Metazoa > Chordata > Mammalia > Primates > Lepilemuridae > Lepilemur > Lepilemur ruficaudatus. Next base: position 19,743 of record CAUYRT010093972.1, read on the forward strand.
CAAAATGAAATAGAAAAGGTAGAGTTTATATGATTTAACATGCTATCATACCATTAAGGAACATAATTATGCTGTTAAGTGACAAAACCAGGTTTCAAAATAGCATATAAGTGTTATTTTTAAATACATATACATACAATACTATTTTGAAATTTGCATTTAAACATGCATAGGAAAAGAATATGGAAGAATGTATTCCAAAATATCTATGTAATAGAATTAAGAGGGAAAATTCCCTTTTATTTTCCTATGCTGTCAGAAACATTTACAGTGATCTGAAATACTTTTATAAATATAAGACACAAAAAGACATCTCAATTCTTTAAATTTCTCTCATGTATTTAAATTATATTAGCTAATTTGGAAAAAACCACAGATAATTATGTTACACAAAATGTGTCAAGTAGGAGAGTATTAATTATTCTTGAGAAGACTGACACCTGAGTAAACTATCTGATGCCTGGAACTTCATTCCAGCTGCCTCTTATTCATCATCCAATTGAGTTTGAGATTGCCAAAGAATATTATGCCACAAGAGAGCCAGGATCAGGCATAAAAGGAACTTTTTTATAATTTCATGTTTGACTCTAATTATACTTTTCAATAGGAAAAACATACATGGCTTAAGGGTAGCTAAATTTCTGTACTTTTGGTGTATAAAGCTGAGTTAATTAAATGCAAAATACTCTGAATTATGAATCCCACAATGTACGATATATACAGAAAATTCAAAGTAATTAAATAAAGTATATGCTACATGTCATATAGAGATCAATAACTGTGTATCTATACCTGTTAAAACTGCAATAATCAAAACTCCACGCAAAAGAAACCTGTATTCAACCCCACATAACTCTCTATCATACTGTCTCTTACCGCACACATCAAAATTCTCAAGAGTTGCATAATCACTATCTCTTACTATCTCTATTTCTTTCCCTTCCACTCATTCCTCAATTTTCTTCAATATGGCTTCTGTAACTCTCCTTGAAAAGTGTTCATGTAAGTGATTTATGACCTCTCTCCAAGCCACTAGATTCCAGGGTCATTTTTAATCTTTTCACTGTTGACCACTCTGTTTCCCTTGGCTTCAGGGATAAAGTATTACCTCGTTATACCCCTTTACAAACTCCATCATTGATTTCTTCCCCTCTATTAACCTCTTAAGTGTTCTGAGTTCTCTCTCTCCACTATTCCCCTCAGTAATCCAACTCTTTCACTTTCTTGTCTGTAGGCAGGATCAACTATGCACATGTATTTTGAGCTCCAGAGGCTCAGAGGCACCTCGAAATCAACATGTCCACATCTGAACTCATATTCTTCTCCCTAAACCTGGTTGTTCTCCAGAGTATTCCATCTCACTGATTGTTACCACAGTCGATCCAAACTAAAAACCTAGGAGTTATTTTTGATATTACCATGATCTATTACCAAGTCTAATGGATCTTATTTTCCCAACCTCTCTATATATCAACTGCCACCAGTTTTATCCACCCTAAACCTCTGCAATAGCCTCCTAATATCCACTCATCCTATTACAACATATTCTAACACTGCAGGCAGAATGAAGAGAACAAACAGCTTGATTAAATATTCTGTTGGCTCAGATTATTTTGTAGAATGACTTAACTAAGATTTTGAAGTTGGAATATCTCTTTCCACACACACATACATGCATACATACACACACCCCTTAAGGTTAATAGCCAACATTTTCCCATAATATAATTCTACTCAATTGACATTCAGCTTCTAGCTGACCCTCAGCCATTTGTTTGGCCAGGCATAATGAAAACGTCTTTTCTCCTCTCTGAATAACCTAGGCACTATTCTATTTATCTTTACACACTGACATTTAAAAAGAAGTGGGTCACTTCTATTTAACACTGCTTTAACAGTCTTAATTTTACTGGTTATCTTGGTAACAGTATAGAAATTATACTGTAAATGGTACCCTATTACTCAAGAAATACTAATAAATATTAAGCCAAATGCTGCTGATATACATCCATGACCAGGGAACACTTAAATAAAAAAGCAATTTATAAAAATAATCATTGCTTTCAATATTTCTGATAAAAATATAACTACATATGGTTACTGTTTTCACACATTAATTGCAGCTATCAGGAACTTGAAAATAGGCATTTAGCTATGACACATGCTGAATTCTGCTCTAGAAATAAGATAGATACCTAATATAATTATTCAAAAAGTCAACATGAACCAAATATATATGAATCATACAGTAATTATTTAGTTTTTAATGCATGAATATAAACTCCACAGAGGTAAGAATTTTTGTCTTCTTTACTTGTATCTCCCAAGTACCTAAAACAGAGCCTTGCACATAGAAAGTACTCGATACATTTTTGATAAATGAATATATTTATGAAATGAAATATGTCAATTACTAAAGCTAAACTAAAAAAAAAAGGAATGCTTCTTTAGAAGCAAATATTCTAACTGATTTTAATAGGATCAAAAACTGTCATGTGCTCATCTAGTTAATTTCCCTTGCCTTCAAAAAAGATTTTCTTGAAACTAGGCATATAAGAACTCTATTTTTAAAGCTGTCCACTGGAGGAGAGAATTCCAAAGGGATGGTGTCAATTTTAACAAAAACAGCTGAGAATCAAGAGATGAGAAGAAAATTCAGTGATTGTGACCACTAAGAAGTCACCAATGGAATTAGGGCAATTTTGACAAAGAGGAGGTAGAAATAGGTGGCTATTACATATGAAAACATGAGTGAAAAAGTTCTGTCAGAAAAGGGAAGAACTACAACTGAAATTAAAAGATGGGGTGGCATCAAGAAAGGTTGCAGATTTCTCTATCCCAAAAACGAGAAGTTATATAACCTAACTAAACTAGATATGCAGAAGTTATACAACCTTCATTAAGAAAAGTTTCAAGGAAAGGGATAGATTAAAGGTCATTATGAAGATGATGAGTACATACTTTTGTCTTGATTTGCTTGTGTTTTTACCAGGTTTTTCCTAAGTTTAAAAAAATGGACCATTAATATGAAAAGATGGGAAGCTATGTATGTTCATGCTTGGTGATTTTAATCTTCCAAGTTTTCTCGGAGCTTAGATTTTATTTTGTTTCCCTCACAGTTTGTTGATACTCAACTAGGTTGAGAGAACACTGATTAAGAATATATCCAGCCTGGCAGATGGCTTGCTCCTGTAATCCCAGCACTTCGGGAGGCTGAGGTGGGAGGATTTCTTGAGGTCAGGAGCTCGAGATCAGCCTGAGTAACAAAGCAAGACCCCATCTCCACAAATAATAAACATATTAGCTAGGTATGGTGGCTTATGCCTGTAGTCCTAGCTACTCAGTAGGCAGAGGGAGGGGGATCACTTAAGCCCAGGAGTTTGAGGCTGCAGTGACCTATGATCGTGCCACTGCATTCCAGCCTGGGTAACAGAAGTGAGTCCCTGTCTCAAAAAAAAAAGAATATATCTTCCCACTCTGATGACAAGTAACATACAGCCATGAAGAATACAATCAAAATTTATTGTAATAAAAGAGAATGAATAATTTGAGGGTTATTCTATTTGATAAAATAAATCAGTACCCAATTTTTTTCCTCAGATGAGATGTTCACTTAGTTTTTCCAGTTAGAAAATCTTCCTGTTAAAAAAGTTGACTTTTATGCGTAAGTGTTCACAGTTAACACTACCTTTTTCTACTCTTTAAAATTTTTCAACAGTTTTTCCACACATTTTCAAAACCAGAGGCAGTTATCCAGAAATTATTCTAATGCTTTAAATTTCTTAAATAATATTTAAATCATCATCATTACCATTCTGAATACATTCAACATGTGAAAGAAATCCCGCTCCCACTTTCAGTTGGTTTTTACAAGTTCTGCCATCACAAATGTTTTCTTTTGCTCTCTCTCTCAACCTCTCTCTCTTCCTTTAGTTCACTTGCTTTGTTCATGTAGTTATTTCTTCAATAATACATCTTAACTTCAGTCTCTTATAAAGACCTCCATTACTGAACTTTCTGTGTAATCTGTTCTTAGTTGCCTTTTCCATATCATCTTTATTTGTTCTAATGATTTCAAATTAGTCTTAAATATCTTTCATTACATTTTTCTCAGAGTATATTTAAGTATGTGAATTTTGATTTTATATATAAAGATTTTGCTTCTTTTATAGACTGATCTAGCTGTTTAATAATAAGGTCAAAATACTTTCAAAAATATTTTACTTAAAATTTCATTGAGAATACAGACTGTCTCCTACTTTAAAAAAAAATTTCCCAAAGCACAAAGTATAGGGTTCTACATAATAGGTGCTTTGCCTAAGTCAATCTCAAAAATATCTTTATATAAATGCCTACCTATTGCCTAACTAAATGCCTTCTGATACTTAGAAAATTTATAAATCTAAAGACTAATGTTTAAAAAAGAAATTCTGAGAGCAATTAAAATTTTTTGACAATCCTTGTATAAAAAATACAAAGTTCTCTAGATTAGACAAATGTTACTCTTTTCATATCAATTGTCATGACACAACTATAATGATGACCCAAATAAAAGAAAAAGATTTTAACTGCAAAAAAATACAGCAAGTTTTCTGAAGTTCTAAAAATCAATTACCTTAATTCTTAATAGTTCTCTCAGGCTCTTTTAATGAATTTCTTGAAATCCATTGATAAAAATATTATAATTTAGAAAGACAGTATTTTATATCTGAAAAAAAATGTACACTGAATTTTACCTAAGAAACCCTGTCAACTCTACCGCAGAAATCTTTCTCCATTTGGAGCTTCCTCTCCATACATAAAGCCCATGAGTTTGGTATAGAAGATCTCATGAACCCATATGATTACCTATCAACTAGTTTCTGTTAATCAGTTTTCTTGCTACTCCAAAATTACCTTTCTAAAAGACAAAAAAAAAAAAAAAATCACTAGCAATCTCAGCCTAAAAATATTTATTGGATATTGTCTTTATGTTGATAACTACTGAAGTCAGATGGTGGGCACATGAGGCTTCATTGTATTATTCTTTCTACTTTTGCGTACATTTGAATTCTCTGTAATCCTTACAGAAGCATTTATCAATTATATCACAATTATCTGTTTAAAGGTCTAGATGCCTCCATAACATAATCAATCTTGAGAGTAGGAACTATCTTTTATTCATCTTTAAATGAGCAGTGTTTATTAAAGTTCCTAAGAGAATGTAGATGATTAAAATTTTAAAAATTGGCTGAATGAATCAAGTGAATTATCACTTAGCAGAAAAAAAAAAAACAAAATAGTCAAGAAATGTGAAACAGCCTCAGTGTTTCAATTACTTGGTTAAATGATCTGTTATGAATATGCATTCCCACCCACCTTGATTAAAAACTTCAAAGGTAGGAACTGTTAACTGTTGTTAACTATCTCTTATAGCCTAAGATGATGTTTCATAAATGTATATTAAACCAAACAATAAAACTTGCATTTTATAAATAGAATGAAGATCTCTATTTGGCCATTTATTCAGTCATCAAAATATTTTGTTTTCCTCTCCACTATACTGCCATTCTCATAATCTCTTTTTAAACCCATGACCAGAAGATTCAAGCACTGCTTGGGTAAAGGTATCAATTTTTCTAGTCTATTCACTCTCTGAGAACTTCTACATGCACCCATAAAAACTAATCCAGCAACTTCCATATATTTATGTAAATGTCAGCCTGCCCATATGGTTAAAAAAGATCTGGCAATCGAACCAGAGATTGTCTAGATTCAAATACTGGCTCTGTCATTTCCTTGCTATATGATCATGGGTAAATTACTTATGGGCTGCAGGACTGTGAGCAAGTTACCTATTTGCTGCGTATATTTATTTGTTGTGTATTTTTATATAGCTGTGCCTCAGTTTTATCATCTCTAGAATGAAGATAACATTAGTACCTACCTCAGAGGGTTGCTGTATTGACTAAATTAACTAACACATGGAGAGTGCTTAGAATAGCACCTGGCACATAATAAGTTCCCTTAAAAGTCATTTATTACCTTTGTAGCCATGCCTCACCTCTCCTCCTGTTACAATAAGCCATGTTCCTAAGTGCAACCCTTCCATTAGTCAACAAATCCGTATCTTCTTGCCTATTAATCAATTCCCCCTACAACTGTGTCCTCTTCCTCTGGCATTATCAAATTTTCTCTCTCTACTAGGTTTTTTCTAGTAAAATACAAGCATCCCATATGGCCCTTGTTATTTTTTAATAAAACCCTCTCAACCCATATCCACTACCTAATGTGTCCCCATTTCTTGTCATTTCTTTATAGCAAAATTACTCTTAAGAGCTAGCTATACCTGCTGATTTCCCTTCCTCTTAGACATGGTCCAAAAGGGCTTTAATTTCCCTCTCCACTGAAACTGTTCTTAAAGTCATCAGTAACATCCAAATTGCTGAACCCAATGGAATTCTCACACTTAATCTGACTTGACTATCAGTATTTGATCACTCCCTCCTTGACAGACTTGGTTCACTTGATTTCTATCTTGTTTCTCCTCTTACTTCATTGGTTGTGCTTTCTTGGACAGCTTTGCATGATCCTTCTCAGATTTCCAACCCCCAAACACTGGAGTGGCCAAGGGCTCGGTTTCTGGATGACTCCTCTGGCTATACTCACTCTCTAAGTAATCTCACCCATTCCATTCTAACAGCTTTAAAAGCCATCTATACACTGATGGCTCCCAAACTCACATTTTTTCCCCTATCTTTCCTTTGAACTCAGTGTAATGTGTAAATAAATGACTAATGGACACATTAACTTGGGTGTCTAAAAGGCATCTTAAAGTCTCCAAAATCTTGATTTTATCCTCTAAACCTGCTCTTCCTTCCCTGTCTTTCGTATCTGAGGAAATGACAAGTCTTCTAGTAGCCCAAGCCAAAAACTTTGACATCAGTGGTCAGTTACTTCTTTTTCTCAGGGTCACACAGGAAACATAAGCAAATTCTATCAGTTCTCTCCCAAAGTGTACCAAGAACCTGACTGCATGTCACCTTTTGCTATCAGCCTGGTGCACCTATTCCCTGGATTATTTGTAATAGCACTCTAAGTATTCTGTCTGCTTCCATCTTTTCTCCCTTATAATTTATTTTTCACTTAGCATCCAGAATGGTGCTTTTTAAATGTTTAAGTCAAAACACCTCATCATGACATGATATGACCAAAACACAAAGTAGTCAACTAACTCCCCAGGGACCAAATAGAGCCAGATATAAGGGAAGTGAATCTACTTACAATCTAACAGGGAATATAACAACTTATACTTATTAAAAAATTACATAAGACAAAAATAATCAACTACCAAAATGTAGATCTATAGAATGTTCATAGAATTGAATAGACAAAAATCTGTAATGGCTGGAAACGTTTCATTCATAAATACAGTCAATAAATACGTATTGAACACCTACTATTTTCAGGTACTATAACATATGTCTGCAAAACAATAGTAGCTTTACAAAGGTCATATGCATGTGACATAACTTTGAAGGATAAGAATAGAAAAATTAGTTAAGACAATGTTTCCTACAATAATACAAATCAAAATAAAGAGACAGGAATGAGAATGCAACGGATAATGAAGGAGCTGCCCTGACAGGAGAAAAAGGCACACTTCAAATAGAAAATCAATGCGTAAGACATAAATTTCATTCTTGTCTTTTATCTTGTTTTTTTTCTTTCTTTTCTTTTTTTCTTTTAAATTGAGTAGTAGCATTCTGTGCTTCAGCAACTACAATGCCCAGATAATATTCGAGTTTTGGAGGGCTTTTTGTTTGTGTTTTGCGGATTACCATTTAAGGTATACTTTCTGCAGATTAAAATTCATATTTTTAGCATATAGTTCTATGAGTTTTGACAAACGCATATAAGGTGTGACCATCAACATAACTAAGATACAGTACAATTCTATTACCTCCCTACCCCTGCAAAAAAATCCCCTATATCCTCTTGTAGTCGATACTACTGCAACACCCCCAGTCTTTGGCAATCACTGATATGCTTTCTATCGTGATACTTTTGGCTTTTCTAGAATTCCCTATAAATGAAATAATACAGTATTAAGCTGCCTGCACTTGGCATATTTCACTTAACATAATGGATTTCAGATCTATCATGTTGTTGTGTGTATCAGTAATTGACTCCTTTCATTGCTGAGTAGTGTTCCATTGAATGGATATACCACAGCTGGTTGACCCATTTATTGTTGAGAAGGACATGTGGGTTGTTTTCAGTTTGGGGCAATTATAAAGAAAGCTGTCATAAACAATTCATGTATAGGTTTTTATTTCTCTTGGGTACGTACACAGGAGTAGAACTGGAATTGCTGGGAGGTATGACAAGTGTGTTATACTTTATAAGAAAATACCACGCTATTTTCCAAAATGGCTGTACCATTTTGCATTTCTACCTATAACACATGAGAGCTGCAGTTGCTATGCTATGTTTCCAATTTCTACCCATCCTTACTAACACTTGTTATTATCTGCCTTTTTGATTATAGCCATACTAGTGAGTGGGAAGTGGCATGTCACTGTAATTTTGATTTGCATTTCCCTGATGGCTAGTAATGTTTTAACCAGCATCTTTTAATGTGCTGGTTGGCAATTTGTGTATCTTACTTGGAAAATGTCTGTTTAGATTGTGTAGCTCTATTTCTAAACTCTCTCTATTCTGTGCCATTGATCTATGTGTCTATCCTTGCATCAATTTTCTCTTGATTATTGTAGCCGTAGGGTAACCCCTGAAATCAGGTATTATATCTTTCAACTTTGTTCTTCACTTTCAAAACTGTTTGGCTATTCTAGCTACCTTGTTTTTCTATATAAATTTTAGAATCAGCTAGTTGATTACTACAAAAAAATTATGCTGGAATTTTTATTGAAATTGTACTAATTCTATAGATAAGCTTGAGAAGAATATTGAGTCTTTCATTCCATGAGCATAGTATATACATCTGTACATATTTAGGTCTTTATTTCTTTTGTTATTGTTGTCTAGTGTTTCAAAGTACAGATTTAACATATAGTTTGTTAGATTTCTACCTAAGTGTTTCATTTTTTCCCAGCACTTTTGTTTTCAAATTTCTATTTCCAATTTTTCATTGCTAGTATATAGAAATAAGACTAACATGCACATATTGACTTTGTATCTTTCAACCCTGTAAAACTCATTTATTACTTCTAATTTTGTTTGTTTGTTTTGTATATTCCTTGGGATTTTCTACACAAACATTTCTCCATAAATAGAGACAGTTTTATATTTCACTTTCCAATCCTGTTTGTATTTTATTTATTTGTCTTGCCTACGGCACTAGCTAGGATCTCTAGGACCAAGCTGAATCAGAGTGGTGAGAATAGACATCCCTGCCTTACTTTCAAAGTTAAGTCTTTCACTCTTAAATTAGATGTTAGTTATAGGTTTTTCATAAGTGCCTTATATCAGGTTGAGAAAGCTCCTCTGTATTCCTAGCTTGCTGAGAGTTTTTATCATGAATGAATGCTGAGTTTTGTCAGAGGCATTTTCTGCATCCATTGAGATAATTATGTGGCTTTTCTTCCTTAGCCTGATGATATGGTGGATTATACTGACTTATTTTCAAATGCTGAACTAGCCTCGTATTCCCAGAACAAACCCCACATACTCATGCTATATTATCCTTTTATATGTAGTTACATTTGATATGCTAGTGTTTTGAGAATGTTTGAGTCTATATTCATGAGAGACACTGATCTGCAGTTCTTTATTGTAATGTTTTTATCTGGCTTTGTTATCAGCATATGCTAGTATCATAAAATTAGTTGGAAAGAAAGTCTGTGTAAAATTTATATTATTTCTTTTTTAAATGCTTGATAGAATTTGCCAATTTTGCCTCAGTTTTTCTCTGTTGAAAAGTTTTTAATTATGAATTCAATTTTGTTAAAATATACAGAACTATTCACATTATTTATTTCATTTTGAGTGAGCTTTGGTAATTTCTGTCTTTCAAGGAATTTGTCCATTTCACTAAGCTTCTAAATTTATAGGCAGTGAGTTGTTTATTACATTCTTTTATCATCCTTGTAATGTCTGTAGTAATCTGTAGTGATGTAGCCTCTGATTCTTGTAACTTGTATCTTCTCTCTCCTTGTTTATTTGATCAGTCTAGTTAGATGTTTACCAAATTTACTAATCTTTATTAAAAAATCAGCATCAGTTTGATTTTTTCTATTGTCTTTCTCAATTTCACTTACTTCTGTTCTCATATTATTATTTCCTCACTTCTGCTTGCTTTGGGTTTAATTTACTCTTTTTTTCTGGTATCTTAAGACAGAAGCTTGAGGCTTAGATTAGTGATTTGAGACTTGTGTTCTAATATAATATGCCATAAATTTTTAATATATTGAAAGAAGGGCATTAAAGGGCAAAAAAATCATAAGATTGTTTTCTAAATTAAATTTTGTTTTAATTAGAGTTTTAGAATATTAACTGCTACGCATAAAATGTCATGGAAAAATAATTTAAAATAAGAAAAACCTTGATTGAAAAAAAGACAATGTCTGCCTCTACTTCCCTTCTCAACCCTTCTCACCTTTCCATTTCTCCCAATGAGCATGTGGACTTGCTAACTGAATTTTATCTAAGAATCAAGACAGGGTGATGTTTGTACATATTCCCTTAAATGGAACAGCCCAGATTGTTAGTGTAAATTCTTCAGTATTGGTGATAAAATCGTAAAGCATAAAAGAACGTAATAAAAATTCAGACATTTTCATAATTCACAGGCAAGGAAAAACAAAAACCAAAAAAACTCTGCAAAAGATATTCCATTTCTGAGAGACAGAGAAAAAGTACATGCATGAGCAATCTCATGAGAGCTTCACTTGAAAGATGGAACACAAAAAGGTTAAATGACTTATCTAAGCTACATATCAATTAGCACTATAAATGGACTCTAATCCAGTTCTGAGTTTTAGCATAATGTATTTTTCCCACTAAATCACACGCCCTTTCAATAGGTCTTATCAAACTGAAATTCTTTTGACACTGAGAGTAAATCATAGATATGAAGAACCTTTTTACCCAATGAAAATTAGTTTCCACAATACATGTATATAGAATATCTTAAAGTTTCATTAGTGGTTAATTTAAATTCAGGTATAAGGTATTCATTTTAAGTGTTGCTATATTTTGTCATACTAGAAAGAAAGAATGTGGTGGGCCAGTAAAAAGTAAGCACCCAATTCTCAGTAGTAACACATTCAATTAGAAGGGAGCCCTTGTTTTCTGAAGTAGCTAACATGGAAGAGTATGCTCCTGTTCTTGACCAGAGAATCAGGGGAAAAGAAATTCTGGCCACAGAGGTAAGCTGCTGCAAGACACATGTTGCTTATGTCTATGATATGTTGAGGTTCATATAAATTCCTTAGCCTCCCCTTAGCAAACAACTTAAAGGAGAGAGGGAAAAAACACATAACAGTAAAAGCCAAGTTGTAGCATCAAAGCAAATGCTACCTTTATATCCACTGCTATCCATCATATCCTTATGGTTGGACCATGAAAGTATGTCTTCAGACCAAAGATGAAGGAGACTAGGAGGACAAGCTGTTGATACCGGGTTTTTTTTTTTTCTTGATTTGCCAGTACCCCTAATACATAAATCTATCTAAAAAGCTTCGATGTTAAGAATTTACAAACCAGCCCAGAAAAACAGGTGAATGAGAATTAGGATCAACTTTTCCCCATAATTATTTACCTACTCTCTCTCAGTTACAAGCCCACCCTTCTGTATTCTATTCAATGATAAAAGGACACAAGGATAAAATCCACAAACTATTAATACATATCCAAATTCCCTTGCCAGCTGGCTTCCACGTTAGGTTCTGCCAGAGAATAACAGTCCTGTGCAACTGGAAGGGAGAAAAAAGAAAGAAGGTGTTGGATTCCCAGCACCAGCTATACCACAATTCTGGAGAAATACTAATACCGGCCAGGCCCTCTAAGTAGTACCAGCACAAGTCATATAGTTCTCCCCCACCAGCTCAGAGGTCTGAAAGTCTCTTCAGAAGTGAAGAGCTAACCAGTGTCCCCACCCGCTGACAGTTCCTTCTAAACCTTAGCTGTTCTGAGTATCCTCAGAAGTCTAAGCAACCAGGTATTCAGCCCTCTTCAGAAGTACCTGTACCAGTTCCCTCAAACCTCTTCTGAGTTCCTGGATTCTGGTAACAGTACTTCTTCTATTTTATTTCTATAGTCCTAAAGGTCATAGCTGCTTCTTACTACTTCAGTTACTTCAGTGTTCCCCTTCTGCTCTCTTCTAACACACTGTAAACTAATTATCTGCATTAAAACCCTTCTGTTTGAAAAGCCTAGCATGGTTTCTGTTTTCCAGCCTAGACCTAGATCATGACTGAAACAATCCTCCTCCTTACCTCCTACCCTTCCTCATCCCCCACAAAATTCTCCTAACAAACTCAGGACTATCTTTAAAAAAAAAAAAACAAGACAGGAAAAGAAAAAACCATTCATCTTAAAGGGAGACAGTAACCCTAAACGGAACAAATTAAAACATACGAGATAAATTTATATTTTGGTGAATAATGCTTACAAATTAGCTTCTGGATATAGTGTAGGGTAAAATTGTAAAAGATTTTTGAAATGGACAAAAGAGATTACTGAACATCGTTTCAATGGAATGCTGGAGCATCTGAGTATTATCTGATAACATATAAGTGTGTGCCTTTACATGTCTTTGACTAAGCTAGTTTACAACTCTCAACACACAGAAGATAATGGCAAGGCAAATGTTTTCTGTACATAGCTATGCAAATGATTCCTATTAAGTGCTATAAATGAAATGTCAGGTAAAGGATATAAATCTCTGCATTGAATCCTCTTTGATTGGCTGTAGTATCTTACTGGCTCTCCATTAATTAAAAAGTTAAATAAATTTTCTGAGATATTTTCATTTTATATGAATGTGTGTAAGGATAAATAAAATGAAATTTTCTTTGTTTAATAAAGGAGATGTAGCTGGCCCTCCCTTTCTTTTAATGTTGTCTCCTTAGAAACACAAGCCCAACACTTTGGTTAGAATTTGATAAACCTAGTCTCCAGATTTTACAATGAGACATCACGAGCCTTCCAACACTTGGAATTGGAAATACATACTTCCTAAATTATAACTTAAGAGTCTCCCAGGATGTATACAGAAGACTATCAAAAGAAGCATCCATTCGTCTCTCAAAAAGAGAGACTTAACTTCGAAATTCTGCCCAGTCTCTTCTGGACTACCCACATGCATATAATACGACATACACACTCAAAAATAAATTGTGCTTTCTATGTCTCTACTGGTACGGAGGAGTGTTTTTGTTGGCATTATTTTTTTATTTCACCAACATATGATAGTCATGACTACCTTTATTAAAAATTTATTTATCATAAATACAAACAGGATACTTAGTATAATAAATATAAACAGTAACTTTTATTGTAATTCCACATACAACACCCCAAAATGTAAAGTAATAGGTTTAGTCAGAATGAATAAAATAAGCTGAGTTAGTTTTACAATCTGTGGTAAAATGAGTAATTCTAAACTGTACAGACCCTTTTAGTGTTAAAAAAAATGTAACCCTTTAACAATAGACATTTAAATGGGTTGACAATGTAGCATAAAAGTGACTACCCTGAACAATGTTATGTCTAAGTGAAATAATAAGACAAATATATCTTCCAAAATAAAAGTTAAATAAGACCATATAGGGGGAAGACCTAGCCAAACATAAAATATATCTATGAATTATATTTTAATCTTTATGTTTTAAAGTACATTAAGATATTAATATTAAGAAAGATTTTAATATTAATCTAAAATCCATTTTAATACATAGATTTTAATTAAAAAATCAACAATGTAAATATAAAATTTTCCATAAGAAAAATAAAATTTTACCATCTTCCTAGCAATTCTCCCCAAGAATATAGGATCTTCTCAGGACAATCCTTAGAAACATCACCTGTTCCACTTGAGAGTTCATTATCACTCTCTGCAGACAAAACAAAACCAACAAACATTATGTATTACAACAGATATCTACATACTATAGAACAAGAAACATGACTGTGTGTCTAATAAAACAAACAATACTTCTCCTTGTATTACTACACAAATTGCAAAAAATAACAGTAAAACTTCATTAATGTAATTTTGTAACAAAAATTTTCATTCACAGAATACAGACCAGGAAATTGGAAATACCTAAAAATAAATAGCTTTATCTAAAGAGAGTAACATTTTAAAGCTAATGGAAACACAACTGAAATTCCTCTATGGTGTTCTACTCACCAGATCAGTATTCTCAAATATTATTATTTTATTAATGAGATCAACAAATATGAAAATTAAGGGTGAAACATATAAATCAATATGTAACACTGAGAAACATATATATTATGATATAAACACACAATCACAAATATAAAAGAAATTCTTTAGGCTTTTAGACATATTCTTTAAAAAAGAGATTTTTGAATACAAGAAAATAAAAACTGTTTGGCCTTTTAAAGTGGCAACTTCACAAAAATCCCAAAATGTAAAGTAATAGTTTTTGAAAGAATAAGATAAGTTGATTTACAGTTTACAATCAGTGGTAAAAATGACTAATTCTAAACTCTATAAACCTTTTAAAAGCAGGAATAGAGGTAGAGAAAAGAAATGTAATAGACACAATTTATCTACATTATAAAAAGGCCTTTGACACAGTACTACATAAGAAAAGGTTGGAGAAGTACTGTATGAATAAAATAAGCTAGGAAAAAAATCTATCTGGCAGATAACAAATACCAAGGTTTTATCAATGCTCTTACAGTACAATGGGGACTGGCTAAATTAAGCAGCTCCCACAGGGATCTGTGTTAATGGACATATTATTTAGCATACTACAAAATCCAATGATCCAAGCAAAAACTAATTCATATCTAGGGATATACAGAACACCAAAAGCATTAATGTAATAAACAAAGGTTATTTTGCCAGGTTAAAAGATTTGGACATAGCCATATGAAAAGATTTGATCACATATTTAGTAAAAATACAACTAAAACATGTACACATACACAGACAAATTCTTCATCATCTTTAGAGCAATACCAGACAAATAAGAATTATAAGGAACATTTTACTCAAAAATTGAACATCATTCTGGAAATTGGAATGAATGCAAAGAGGGTACACGCTAGCATAACTGCTCTGGAAATACCTGAGATAAGCAATCCTGTGAAGTCTGTAACAAATTCATCATGAAAATAATAGAAATGAGATTTTTTTAAGTTAAAACAAATGAAGTATTACTAAGTATTGGAGGAATAATATAAACAGAAACAACTTAATAATGTAAACAGAAACAATTGAAGCTTTAGTATTATAATATCCTAAGAAACTATCCCATGTAAACAACTATTCTTTGTAACTTATAATTTTTTATCTAAACTGAGGCACTTAGGAAAGTAAAAGGGGACTATTAAAAATTACAGTGGAAAACAGGTTAAACTTAGATTATCTCAGGCAAAAAGGGATGGATAGTTACCCTACTTATAAAACAGTACCAAGTATAATAGAAGTATTTTTAATATAAATTGGTATTCAAATAAGCAGGATCCAAGACGGTCCCACCTAATACTCTATTCTGTTTCACAGTAAACAACAATATGCCAAGATTCCAAAGTATTTGATGAAGTTGTATATACTAAATTGGAGACCAAAATCTAGGAACACAGTGAAAAGGAAAAAGAGAAAAGGCAATAAACATTCATGGACATCATAAATCTTGATTATTATAAAAATCAGAAAGCAGGCCAGGCACAGTAGCTCACACCTTTGTTCCTAGTACCTTGGGAGGCCAAGGCAGAAGTATTACTTGAGGCCAGGAGTTTGAGACCAGCCTGAGAAACATATTATCAAATCATAACATAGCAAGACCCCATCTCTACAAAAAATTTTTTAAAAATATTAGTCATGTGTGGTGGCACATGCATGTAGTCACAGCTACTCAGGAAGCTGAGACGGGACGATTGCTTGAGCCCAAGTGTCTGAGGTTGCAGTGAGCTATGATGATGCCACTGTACTCTATTCTGGGCAGCACAGCAAGACCTTGTCTCAAAAATAATTAATTAATTAATATTAGAAAATAATGCTGATAAAAATCTTTCAGATTCTTATTACTCTTGGTGGAAAAGGAATTCCTAAGCATGAAAACAAAACAAAGATGCCTTTAAAAAGATTATGAAATCTGACTGTAAATTAAAAGTCTATAAAGTAAGCTATAGAGTAAGAATGTGTGTGCGTGTTGTATACATAAATAAGCTAAAAACTTTTCTAACATTTGATAAAAAGCTACTTTTATCAATATGCCACAAACTTAATAAAATCAAGAATAATACATTATATAATTGGGCCAAGGATATGAACATAATACAGAGCACAATATATAATCTATGACCAGCCAATAAGGATATAAAGAGAGCCATTAATGATTTTTAAATATAAATTAATCACTTCTCGGCATTTTGGCTAAGATCAAGCTTAAATGTAAATTAAAACAGTGAAACATTTATTAAGTAGACTGACAGCGTAACAGCAATCTTTTTGAATTAAGATTCTAAATTAATATACCGTTTGATCCAGCAACTCCACTTCTAGAAATTTATCCTTCAGAAACACATACTCCAAAGAGATATACGTAAGAGGATTCTCATTGTATCACTGCTTGTAATAATTAGAAACTGAACTATCAGGAATCCATCAAAAGAAGTTTTATTAACTAAATTGTAGTATATTCAAAGAGTATTCAAGAGAATACTATCAAGTAGTTCAAAGAATAGTATAAATACGTATATGATAGCATGAAAACCATAAAAAATGCACTACTTTGTGATGAAAAGAAACAAAAGAATAGTTTTTAAGTTTGGTTTTATTTTATTAAATAGCATTACTCATATGATTACACAAATCTTTTTAAAAAGCTATAAGAAAAACATACCAAACTACTTACAACAGTTATATTTCAGCACCTAATAGTATCTTATCACATAGAAAGCACTAAATAAATGTTTGGAAACACATCTTTTACTTCTCAGTTTTATATTTCTAAAATATTCTAATCTTTTATGATAAGTATGCACAATGATAATAAGCATGGGTAAAGAATTTTTATCTTTTGAATAATTCCTATTGCTATTTGAAACAAAAACCTATTTTATTATTATAAAACCCTACTAATGAGCCATGAAATCATCACTGATAACAATGTATTATCTTTCCAGCAATCTTCCAAGTTATTTTCCACCTCAAAAAAAAAGGATATCAGGAACTGTGAAAACCTAGAGTAGCAAAGGAGAAACAGAAAAAGGGAAGAAAATGAGCACAGTTTGAAGTAAAACCAGATGTCTGGTGAACAAGTAAGGAAGGGGTGACAGCAAATCAGGGGCCAAATATTTGGAGGGAAAAATAGGACTTAGCCAGAAAGGATAAGAATCCCAGACTTTTATCAAATGTCTTCCTTTTTAAATCTGTATTTCAGGCACAGTTCTAAGTTTTACATGTATTAACTCATTTAAGCCTCTAAACAACCTGATGGGTAGTCACTACTAGTTTGCCCACTTTAAAAATTGAGAATATTGAGGCGTAGAGAGGTTAAATAATTTGCCCAAGGTTACTCTGCTAATAAGTAATGGAGGGATAGAAGTCAACCTTGGTTTGAATCCGGAGACAAATACTACCTCTCCTTATAATTTTTCCTGTCATGTTTTTTAGAGGAGGCTGTACTTGGCATTTAGCAGATACCACTCTGTGTGCTAAGTGCCAATATCTAGTAAATGTTGGGAGCCAGAGCCAAAAATAGAAAAGCGAAGCACATTTAAAGCAACATGCCCAAGAAACACTAAACTGGCGTCAAGAGATTTAATCAAGAGGCTTTAAGGGTGTAATTCCCCTTGATGCTCAGGAAGAACAAAAATGAAATTAATATACCAGTGACCCCAAGAGCATGACTCAGATCTATCTTCTTTGCTGCAGAAACCAATAAGCATGAGTATTTTAAATACTTAGTGGCCAACCTGCTAGAGAGAACTAATGGGGCTGAAAAAAAGTAAATTAAAGTTCCTACTGTATTAGGTAAGACAGAGTTTCTAGGTAGGATGAAAGAAATAAACTAAGAAAAAGAAATAACAATGAAAAAGACACTGGAGACCAAAGTATAGTTAAAAAAAAAAAAAAAAAAAAAGGGAAGAACAACGCTGATAACCAGAACAAGACAAAGAAAAGAGAAGGAAAAAGGTAACTGAAGGTTTTGAAAAAGCAATTGTATCCCATTCTACAAAGAAAAATAAAAGGAGGACAAACAGCCTTCTATCCAAGCAAAGAGGCTTAACTAAATTCCACTTTTCCCTCACATTCCATATTAGGGATTACCCTTTTTCTGGCTGGGTTAAATGCTCCCCTTCTAGGCCTGTTCCATCATGGCACTTATTGCATCATATTATAATTGTCTATTTTCCTCTGCATCTTCTCCCATCAGACTGAGTTTCTTGACAGTGGGGACTAACTTTTATTTCTATATTCCATGTGCTAGATTAGGACTTAGCCATAAAAGTGTTAAAAGTTTCCTAAATGAGTGAGGGGAAAAGAGGAGGGAAAATCCGTTACAATTAGAAAAAATGTTTGCCTTCTAAACTAGTGACCATTAGTACATAGGCATTTGTGTGCAGACACAGGTAAAAGGGAACCAGATTCATTCAGTCATTTATAATGCACGGATCCTGCAGCCCAACCACCTGGATTTGAAACCCAGCTCCACTACTTACTAGCTCTGATCCTGGTCAAGGTACTTAACCTCTCTGTGCTTCAGCTGCCTGTATCTATTAATAAAATGGGGAAAACAAGAGTACCTATCTTAGAGAGTAGTTGTAAGAAGTAAGTTACTAAAAGAAAAACAAATATTCCAGTGCCTGGCAAAAGGCAACAACTATATAAATGTTAGCTACCAGAAGCTATTTTTATTCAAAAAATCAATGCCTATTATGTAGAGTACTGGGGTAGACACCGGAGTTCGGAGATTGAGGAATGAATGAGAGGGAGGTGGAGACATTAAATGTAGATTTTTCTTTATCCAAACTCATGAAATATGGGGAGGTAAAAGATAGGGTATATAGAAGAGAGCTGCAGGGTCAATTCAAGCATTACACTTCCTTTATCAACCCCCATTCCCTGAAAAATTGGTCAGTCCTTCCTTTTTTGTTCCTATATAGACTTCTACCATAATACCTAAAAGACTTTCACAAAAACATGTTTGTTTTCATTATTTACCCATGTATTTAATATCTACAACATACATGTTTTACGTGTCTTTTTCGCTCTCCTAGAATCCAAGCTTTCTGAGTGCTAGGACTATGTGTCATTTGCCTTTATATAATAGCTTTTAGTACATAACACCCAAATGTGAAATAAATAGAAAAATTTCTTTGTTATTACTCTATTTTTAGAATATATTCATACACTTAGGGCAATGGAAAGAAAACATAGGAGAGAGAAAGATGAGGAATCAGATTAATTCACTAAAGACATGAAAGTGCCCAGGTTTGGGGATGGTGACTAATCAGGAGGGCATATCATCTTTTGATTATGTATGCGGCTTTGGGAAGGTACAAAGATGTTAAGAAAGGGAATTGGTAGCCAATAGTCTCAACTTCCTCTATGAAGTTTAACATTAGAAGCAGTCTCTGAGAGACTATGCTAAACTTAGGGAGTAGAATTTTTTTTTTTAAGTTTTTTTGTGTTTGTTTGTTTTTGTTTTTTATTGGGGGAAAACTACAAAGCATTTACAGTACAATGTTTACAGTCACAATTTGTAGTGAGCTGATTTCCCAAAATATATTACCACTCAAGTTGACTTATCTTGTTACATTCAAAAATCTACTCTGTCAAAGTAGT